>JANIWU010000093.1:0-45655 GCA_030705145.1 Hagleromyces aurorensis | reverse complement strand
GCGCTTAGGTCTTGTGACCTTGTGTTTGCTTACTTGTTTGTTGATTCTACAACATAAAATGTTGTAGGTTAAACTTATGTTAACCATACTAACCATACTAACAGTTGATATCGAAAAGCAGGAGCCAAAAGATCACCAGTTTATTTAGGAAGTCACCAGATAGTAAAAGTGGAGACAAACTAATAAGTGGTGTCAGAATCCAGAGTGGTCAGGAAGGATCGAATCTCACGTTATCAAGGAGTTCGGAGAATATCGGAATTCCATTGAGAGCTGAAAAGTTAACATATAAAAGTGAGACTAAATTGTATAGAACGCATTCAGAATTAGAATAGTTGAAAGTTAGAAAGTAAGTAAGCAATAATAAATAATTGTTCTTGATCCTACTGCTTGTTACACAGCTGTCATACAACAAAAAATCCGTAATGTAGTCTGGGTATATGCAATCAGTAGAGTATAGTTGAAGTTTTAATTATAATGGTTAATACTTTAAAGATGAAAATGTCTGCATTAATCCAAGTCTTATGTAAATGTTTGTTACTTCCTATTTTCTTCTGAACATTGCTCCAACTCTACTTAACACATAGGTTAAATAGCGTCTTAAAATATCACTTAGAATGCACATTTGCAATATAAGTAGTAAATGAGGTGTAGCATCATTCATTTATTATTTCCTAAACGACCAGGTTTTGTAGGTTTCAATTATCTGTTACAACACATTGGTTCTTATGTAAAGCCGATATGGCGCTTACTCTGGGTGCGCGGCAATGCGTGTTGAGCATCCTGGCTTAAGCCATTTTGATTTCCAAGAAAAGGAAAAAAAATCTATTCATTGATGTATTTAGATCATTGGTTGGACCCCTATACAACTTTACACAATCTACAATTTTATTAACTATGCCCGTTAGTGAATAGATGATGATCAGTCTTACCTTAAAAGGCTAATACAAGAATATGAAGCAAAACTTTATGAGATGTTCCCTATACGATTCTATTGATGATGTATAATATGATTTACCCCAGATCTAATTTAACGTTGAGTGAGGGGAATAATCTACATTCAAGTAGGTATTTCTAGGTCCTATTAAGGCCGTTTGGCCAAAATATATTACTACTTACCGCCTTTGATTAAGTATTAAGATCAAGATAATTGGCCCTTTTTAGAACTGACCAAGAATATCTAGTATAGTACAAGATTTCATAGTCTCTATATAAGAAAATTTGGGATAACTTGCTAGTTTATATGAAGTGTATTCCTCAAAAGTTTTCAGTATAATTTTACCTCTAAGTAAACTTAAAGTTAAGCATGGGCGTTAACCCATATTAAACCTGCTCTTTAATAAATGGAAAATTAGTATTGTATTTGGCATAGGTAAAGGGACACCCCATGTGTGCGGTGTTTGAGGTTTTGCAAATTTCTTAGTGAAGACCGTGATAAGATTAATTTAGGTAATAAGCCAAAAAGTCAAACGCAATGATTTATGTGTTAGACTGAAACAAAAAACACTACAATTTCTCTAATGTAATCAGATATAGCTGTATATACGAGATATGCCGTAAAAAAATAGTATTTCAAACATTTTTAAAGAATACAAGAGCACCTAACCATATACTTTCAGGTAATGCCTCTTTTTACCTACTTTTAGCATATACACATAGATATTGATTGGAATGGAATATACAACAATCAGACAAATTTATAATCTAAAAGTAAGAGCACTTGCTACCTAACATCTTTGATTTTATTTCAAGAATTCATCATATATCTAACACAACCAATTTGAGTTCATAATCTGCTTTCTGGTTTTAACGTATTTTTCAATGTCTATCATTTTTTGGATTTTCCTCGAGTGCGAGCTTGGATAAAAAATCCAAGTGCATACAGGATGACTACCTGGAATACACAATAAAAGTTCAGAGAAAGAAGGATTGAATTAAACAAAATCAAGAATAAATTGTTATATTTGGCAGATATTCCAGAGTACCATATGATTGGTGTACTTTATTTGATATAGAGGCCTGGTTTTCCATGACCTCAACAATGAATGTTAAAAAAGTTCTGGACGAAATAGAACAAGACATTTTTTTACCCAAAGAACTATTTTCCATTCATTACGATGATTTTACACAAGACTATATCTGTAAGATTCGTTATGGCGTAGTTCATGATTGTTCTGTTTTAACATGTGGTTGTTGCATATCAGCTTCCTTGTTTGATGAAATCTCCAGGAAATCAGACCGGAAAGAAATTTCGTGTCCTATATGCAAAGCTAAGAAAGTTCAAATAATAGGAGCAATGTTACCACTACGGAATTTGTATAATCAGATTCAATTTTTCAGAAACGAACTTGCAAGCGAGGACTCGCGTTCTTCAACAGGTTTTGGAACCTCTCCCACTCTAACAAGAACACCAATCCAGGAACTTGACGAAAGCATAATCACTCGACCCGGTAACAACAACCAAAATGGTGAATCTTCATTTGTTGAATTGGGTAATGATGATTCTATACAAATAAGACAGGCAATGAGAAATGCCAATGTAAGCAAGCAGGGAAAACAGAAATCACTCTTGTCCCTCTTTCATATGGTTGCTTCAAGAATGAATTTTGATGCAGATGATGAAGGTGATCCACGCTCATTATTTGAATACAGACGGAGGATTGAAAAGTCAGAAACAACCGACACGGAATCGAAAGACAATGAGTACCAATTTTCTGATGATCTTAAAATCTTGGATACAGCGTCTAACACTCAAACTGTACCAATATCACAAGAGTCTAATCATATGTATTTGGAGAAAGATCAAGGTGGTAACATTATTCCATCTATCAGTGTCGATGAGGAAAAAGAATACTTTTTTGCCAAATGCTTTCCAATTTATAGGAAGAGATCTCAATTTAACACTCACCCTAAGTTTCTAAGGACGAAATCAAAACTCTTTATCAACTCTGCTATTTCACCGGATTGCACAAAATTTGTCTTACTAACAGAAAACCGTTGGGAGGTTTATTCGATACCACAAGACACTAGTAAAGAAAATCCAACTCTTCTGTTTTGTGGAAAGTCAACCGGTGAATATGGTCCTGATTTTAATAATTTGAAATATCCATCTGACCAATCAGGCTTGAATCCATCCAAAAGTTCTCTGGTATCACAATCAACATCTGATATTCCAATTTCCAATACTTTAAGTAATTTGCAGCATTTCAGTTGCAAACTTTCTAACGAGCTGCTTGTTATTACCATAGCAAAAAAAGCCTTTCGAGTTTTTGATTTAAATAAGGATGGGGAACCACTTTTCACGTATAGTTCTTCATTTCCCATACGATGCATTGATATAGATATGGCATCAAGCATATTAGCATGTGGTATAACCGGTAAAGATCGACATACAGGGGCAGAACAAGCATTAATTGTCTTTCACAAAATAGAGCGAAACAAAGTCACATCCGAAGTCGAGTTTCTGAATCCAATCACAATAACATTACCCTATAGAGACCCCATTAATACTCTTCAATTTTCCAGTGATGGCCAATATCTTTCTTGCTCAACAGCGTTAGAATCAAGATTTTTGATAATATCATTGAAAAAACTCAGCGAACCAAGACTGATCATGAAAAGTTTGAGATCTATAGATACATCACTAGAGTCCGAAGGTATTACTGACACAAAACTTTTTCCAGGTAATCCAAATTTGATGTGTGTAACATCTGCTGCCTTTAACTCGCCACCAATTGTAATAAATACTAAAATTCAAAATACCGATGGGGTACAAACAGTGGCTCAGCCAACAATGCTAATCAGACTTGATGAGTTAGGTTCTAAAATTCACCGTTGTGAAGTTTCTCCTCGGAACGATTCAATAGCATTTATTGACAGAAATGGCTCTGTTTCTATTATGTTTGCACCAACTATGATGGATAGTGAAAAGCGGCGCATTGTATTGGTAGATATGGTAGCTAACGCATTTAGAGCACATGAGGCAGCTTCTCTGAAATTCAGTGCTGATGGGCATAAATTGTATGCTGTGGATCGCAAAGGTATATTATACATTGAAGATTTTGCCTTTGGTTTACCACAAGGTCATGAAGTAACGAAATGTAAGCAAATTAATTAATTAATGAAATTCCGAATTTTAAATTCCATTCAGGAATGTGAGAAACTACCGTTTGTTCAACTGTAATGATTTTTTTTTTTAAAACTTAGGTTTTGGTATGTGTAATTAAATAAGAATAAATATGGGTAACTAATTATTTGAATGCTATTTACATGAGTAATTTGGCAAGTTCTGGCTGAGTCTCCTGTATAAATTTCAAAAAATCGTTAAATGAGAACCCGACATAATGTGATAATGTACTGTCAACAATCATACCCTTATCAACACTAATGAAATCGCTTGAATCCTCAAAAATAACTTTAAATTTGGGACCTGAATGATATTTCCAATTGTCTGACTGCAGCTTCTCAACAGTTGACTGTATTTGTTCATTAGTTGTGGAAATGTCGTCACAATAATAGACTGGAATTACGCCATCTATTGTAAAGTGTTTTTGAAATGCAGAAGTACATATATCGATAAACAATTCGGGGTCAGAAAGAGGTAAATTGCAAACTTCTGACCGTACACTATCGACGCTATTACATTTCCAGGTTAAACCTGGTATTTTTTTTGGCTTAAGGATCCCGCTGAATTGTTCCAAGTCTGATTTTATTAACATTGTCCCATGGTGGTAGGCTTTACCACCAGCAACTTTGAATGCACTACCACTAATTTTTTTTTTATCAAATGTAATATCTCCCCTATCATTGAGATCAACAGAGAGGCTAGGATCAAAGTTTCTAATCGAGGATATTATTAATTTGTTAAAATACTCCCGCCGGAAATTTTCTCTAGAAGTAAGGAATGAGTAATTGACATTTCCTAAATCATGAATAACTGTCCCTCCGCCTGAGAATCTTCTAATATAATCGTAGTTTTTTTTTAATAATTGATCCAGATAAAGTTCCTTCCAAACTGTTTGATTTTTACCGATAACCGCACATTTGCGATTGATATAAAACATTAACCGCTCATTTCTGAAAATTCCATTTTCAGTAACAGGAGTATTTCTGAATACATAATCCTCAATCGCGAGATTAAAATATGGATTGTTTGACAGACTTTTTAGTATAAAACGACCTGGCTGCAATATGATGTCTTTTAGAGTATTGCCGTCAAGAATCTTTTTCACAGCAAGCCCTTCATTCTCGGTATTCATTTGTCCATCAAGTTTAGAAATATCTGCGCCTAGAATTTCAGTTCTGTTGTTAATGTCAGCATCGCTGAAAAGATCCTCATACATTGAATTTAGTTCTTTGAATTTTGGAGATGAAACATCCAAATCAAAAGGAGCATTAGAAAATGTGGATTGAAATACTTGAAATTTTGGAATTGATGGGTTTTTGTGACTGATGGAATATCGTTTCCAGCTATTTCCTATCATTTCAAATTAAACTGCCCGTGATTTGCACTATTTTATCCTTTTAAAATCTGTAAATTAATGAAATTTGAAAATTTTTCATGTTGATGTGCTTAATCCACTTATTCTGTAAACACACTATTGAAATAACTTAAATGATACCTCGGAATATGAAAACCTTGCGATCTTTCCCTTTGGCGCCCAATTTCTTGTCCTGGTCACCTTGGAGATATCTCTTCCTTTTATTTTGTCAACAGTAGAGCCTATATACTAAAGGGCCGGGTAAACCGCGTACGCTTGTAGCAACTCTGAAGTGTGAGAATGTCAACTGCAGCATATTGGTATACTTCCCACAAATGATAGTGATAGACTAGCCAAAGTTCATGAAGCGTTCAGTCTTATATGATATTCAAGTGCAAGGTCTTTCAAAACATTCTTGAACTATGAATCGAGATCAAAAGTTTATAGTTGAAAACCTCTTAACTAAAAATTTTGACGGCGAAGGTTTAGCTTTGTATACGCCAAGGCTTACGGATACGTTGCTGCTGCTCCCAACCGATGGGGGACTTCATGCTAAACTGAAGCGAAGTCGTAAAGCCATAAACTCACAAAATCTAGCCAAAGTGGCATTGGAGAGACAGAAGCATCCTAACTACAGATACATCACCAAAAATGCAAGAAAGTCACTAAGAGACTACATAACGAAGTCAAAATATGCTGTCAGTCAGGCGAAGAGAATTGTGAAAGATTTGAAACTTGATCATAAAGTGCAATGTGAAGGGTACATAGCAAAAACGAATCCTGACCTATATTCAAAACTACCGAACTATGGTCAATTCCTGCCCATGTACGAGAAACTCTGGTTAGAGTATATGAAGGAACTACTCAATGTTACAGCTCTCCAAAAAGACGACAATGGTGGGAACACACAATTGATCCTTCAAAAGTTATCTATGGCAGACTACAATGGAGCAAAATTACGAGTAACTAAGAGCAAAAATAGAAATTTGGTTGGTACAGAGGGAATTGTGATATGGGATAGCCAGAAGAATTTTATTATGATCACAGAAGGATTGGTATTTGACGAGATCAAGATAATTCCAAAAAAAGGTACCATTTTCGCTTTTGATATTCCGATTAATAATGTAGATGCCGCTGTATTTTCAATCCTTGGTGATAGATTTGGATTTAGAAGTCATGACCGAGCTGGTAGGAAGTTCAAGAGTCGCAAATGTGATGACATGCTTTACTACGTACAATAAATACAATTCAACAAGTAGAATTAATCCTAAAACACTTTAAATATTTCACTTGTTATCATATATTTCATTTAACTTCAATTTTATTTCCTGTCGCAGTTCAGTGCTGGCCAAAAACTTGTTGATTTGTTCTTCCAATTTGATTCCGTTTGGACTCTCACCCAATTTTCGATAATTTTCTTTGAAAAGCTGTGCTTCGATTAATGCTGTTGTTGTACCTCTATTTTTGAATATGAGATTTTCATCATTGTATACCATCTCCTTAACTAGTGCAGTGACCAAAGTTCGAACGTGTTTTTCTATAGTTTCCTCTTGTGTGCTAGAGTCACATTGCTGAGTTAATAGCTCTGCCTTTATCTTGTCAAAGTACCCTTGCTTTTTGAATTTATTAGCCAAATCAACAAGTTCATCCTGATCTCCAGGATTAGTCATGATAGCTCTTTTTATTTTATATTTTCGAACTGATTTTTATTCATCTCTCATTCTTGTCCTCAAAATGTATTTGATATAATTTATTAATATAAAAGAATGACCGGATAGTTTGAACATCACCGACAATATGGCAAAGAGTAGCTAAAGAAGTTAGCAAACATGGAAACTTCAATGAACGAAACCCTAGATGCATTAGAAAAAGGTATAATATCTGTTTTTCAAAAATATTTCGATAAGGCAGCCGTAAGCGAGGAAATATGTCTAATGCTCAAGAGACTGCTAGAAAAGTACCCTAATAGTGATGTAAATCTTCGAAATGCACTGTCAAAGCTATATCGAAATATATTCAAGTATGTTGAAAATTATTCCCTCGATATTGCTACGAGATATGCTATGGAAAGACCTCCACTCGGAAATTTCACTATCCCCCTCTTAAACTACAATTCTTCTTTCAATCATGTCCGCGAATCATTGATAATACTAATAACAAATGGATCAGAGTCGTACCGTGAAAGTGAGCTTTTAAAGTTCAAATATCTGTTGGTAAGCAATATGTTAGATTCCATAATTAAAGAATATCAAGCACTAATTAAAAGATTCATATTACCACCAATGGGCATAGAGGACCTTGGCGATAGAAAACAACAGTTAAGTATTATACACAACTACTTGGAAGAGTATTCAAAATATTGTAAATTAGTAAGCAATTATGGAGAATTGAAAAAAATGGCTTTTATGAATGATTACTATGAATATATTCTTGAATTAATTCATTTTTGGGTTTTTGATTCAACGAAAAAAACCCTAGATGATTTACTCGCAGTGTGGAATAAAGCAAATCAGCTTTTGAAAGTACTCGATTATTCAACTCGAAATATATCTGGGTTAAGGGAATTGTTGAAGAACGATACGGAAAAATTAATTTATTTAATAAGGGACAGTCCTTTTACAAGTCTCGAAATTTCGTTGTTATTAGAACATTTTAATGATGATCGTGAATTTCTGGACAAACTAATGGATCAACGATTCCCGAAATTAGATGATGTTTATGATATTGAAAGGTTTGTGGCAGCAATGAAAATGAATGAGATGTGGACTTCCTCTACAACGGCAGACTTTGTTCTAGGAGCTCTCAAGAAGATTCGTAAACGTTTCAGAGATGAGATCGATTACAAGAAATTTCATCAATGCCTAAATAAATACCTCAATGGTATTATAAAGACAAATATGCAATCGATAATGCAAAATGAGATAAGTTTTCTTTCTGAAGAATGGGAGACGTGGGCTGAATCAGTAACGATTTTAATTAAATACTACATTCCCAAAAGAGAAGTGTTTTTGAATGGCCCTTTTAAATTGAGTCTATTGAGGAGAATATTGTTTTACGAAACCGAATTTAGTAAAGTTTATCAGTCAAGTGCATGCTTAGAAAGGATTCTTGTAAACAAACTGAACGAAACACTGAACATCGAACTAACAAATATCAATGTTTTATTAAAGTATGCCGAAGACTTTTCAAACTCCACAAAGAAAATAAATGACGAAACAGTCATAAGAACCTTTTTTGCTCCTCAGTTCACATTGAAAGAACTAACTGAGAATTCGGATCCTGCCAATGTTATTTTACCTGGTCCCGAATTCGAATCTCATTGGGATAAGCTTGAAAAAGAATACACAGAAGTCGGGAAGACATTGAATGGTTTATGGAAATATCATGTTTTGCAAATTAAGTCCCCAATTATTCTTCCAAATGGTGATAATCTAATGTTAACCACAAACTTAGGGATAGGGTCGATTATATACCAATTTAATGATGAGGACGAAATTCATTATGATGATTTAAGAAAAAGGATGTCATGTTATACAGAAGCAGACTTGTTGAATGATTTAAAAATATTAAGAAGCCATGGATTGCTATTAAGGAACCGTGACGGTTGCTATAAATTTAATTACAACTATGTACCAAAAGATTCAGCAGTAGAAAGTGGATTTTTAAAACTGGTTTGATAGGTGTCGAATAGTGAAGATTCTACGTTTCTTTTATATTTTTATATGGTTTTAATTTATAGGCTAATGATTTAGAGCTTGGTGTTGAGTATTCCCTTGTCATTCATTTGGTTGTCATTTAGGTGAAGTAAGTTTGTAAATATATTCGCTTCTTTAATAACATAGATATTAATATATATGAGTTGTATAGAAATCGCTCAAAATGGGAAGACACCGCACATACAAAGTCAAGAGATTAAGAAATGATTCAGTATAGGTATTATAATGATTTAGATGACACCCTTAAGGGACTGATATCCATCATTGAGCTTCATTTTGAGAAATGCGAATCGTCAGCAAGGGAGCTCATCTCCAAAAATACCGATGAGCAGAATGAGAGCTCGTCTAATATTGGCAAGAATAGAATGGCAATGAGAGATCTTTGCCGGAAGTTGACTACAATGAAAATATATGTAGAAAGAGATAATGTTGACTTAAGAGATGAGGATGAGCCAACTGAAGGTATTAAGGTCATAAGCCAAAGGAAAGTCATCAACTCTCTTTGGGAGTATGTGGATCTGAAATTATTGAAGTTTGCAACAGATTATTTGGAGCTAGTTTTGGAAGCTTTTGAATTTAGCAATTATAAAGATATGGCCAGCCTTTTCTGTAGTTGCTGGGAAAATATCTTGAAGGTATACCAAACAAGTAGCTATCCTTTGGTCCCACTCATTTCATATTTTGCTGATAATTGTAATTTAAACATTAAAGTATTTACTACGGAGGTAAATCCATATGAATTCTCGGTGAAATATCTTATATTTGCAATTCAAAATAAACTGAAAGATCAATTTCCCGAGTTTTTGAACAAATACTTAACTTTGGAATGGAATCGGATAATTAACGGCCTGGATATAATCAAATGCTACTCACCGATAAAAATATTATTTGATTTACAATTTTTCGTATCCACAGATTTGCAGTTAAATGCCAAAGACATTTATATCAAGTGGCTTAAATCTAATATTCTTGAGAATTTTAGTCCATTTCAAGCAAAGTCCTATTTTGAAGAATTAAAAGCGTATCTCAAAAATAGCTTTACATTGTCGGCTAGTATAAATATCAATTTGATCCAGACCGCTGTTGATACGATACTCGAGACGACGATTTTGCGGGAGACGGTTCTAATAGACATCATATCATTTTCAGTACCGAAAATCCACATACTGAACGAAGAGTCCGACCATTTAAAGCAGCTCCAAACCGAATTGAAGCTTATCGAAGATGCATACGAAACAAGAGGTCTGCTGAGAAATTTTCATGAAGCATTCCATAAGGTTTTGAAGAGAGACTTGCTCAAAACAAAAAAGTCAATAAAGAAGTTTACTAGTACCTTTATCACAATTAAACAATATTTGTTGCTGACTAAGTTAACGAGACTAAAGACATTTTTAATAGCTGACGTTTTCGAGATACTGGGTGGAAGTCTTAAAGTTATGGAATTATACATCAAGGCTTGCGAAGTACAAGTACGAAATCAGGAAAGTATTATCACTTCCAATACCCCATTGTCAATTGAGGATGAAGCTCTGTTAATGTTTCCATTGGATTACAAACTTGACAAATATTTGTTGAAACTATTTGGTAAAATGTTTTTTAGAAGGTTAACAATGCAGTTCCCTAACGGACTTCAATTTTTTCAAATTAGAGATGCATTCGCCTATAAGCTTTTGGATACTTTCAAGCTTGCATTTTCTGAGTGTTCAGAGTTTATTGAATTAAAGAATCTCATATCGGACTTTCAAATTGCAACGAAATATATCCCAAAGGAGCAGAATAACATGGTAATTCCGTTGATTTTAAAATTATCTGATGTTCCAGAGATTTTCCAGAAAAATTATACTAATGAACCACTGAAATTACCTCGAGAAATGTCGATCGCGTGGGATAAAGCTCTAAAGTACTATAGAGAAGTAGATAAAAAAGCTGAGTACAAATCATTAACTTTGATGTACAAATTGCAAATATGTGAGGTAGCTACACCCATCATTTTACCAAACCAACAGCCCCTAATTTTAGAACTCAATTTATTCCAGACGACAGTTTTATATCAGTTCAATTCGAAAGGCATGCTATCTTTTCAAGAAATGCTCGAAAATACAGGCATATCAGGAGACACTCTTAAAAATGTTCTTCGCTCCTTTTTAGAGCATAAACTAATTTTAGAAAACGTTGGTTTCTACGAACTTAACAACGCATTTATGCCTAGCGTCGATAAGTTAAGAAAGAATGTATTTAGAATTCCTTTTGTCTCAAGTGCTTCCCAGCATAAATATAGTGAGGAAATGCATCTTTCAAAACATAAAGAAGGATTGGGGTCAGTATGGAAGCAGGAACTTTTGAAAGCAAGTATTGTAAGATCGGTGAAAGGTATTTCTAATGGGTTAACATTTGAAGAATTAAGGGATAAGATTGACAACAAAGTTTCTGGTTTCAGTATTGGTGAGCTTAAGGATGCACTCACTTCATTGATTGTAGACCGATTTATTTCAAAGAAAGGAGATATATATGTATATGGGGGATAAACATTCTACAATTTTAAATACAAAATTTCTACGTTCATTATAGCAACATAAACTGTACATCACGCGTCATCAGATTCAAAAGCTTGGCTTGCAACTTCGAATAAAACCTCCATTGCTCCTATCTGAAATCCTACATCGTTTGGGTCTTCATCATTCTGTGCAACAACTGTTGGGCCCCATATGATACAAAGAGACTTAGCATTCATCCTATTCGATGATTCGTGATCCAAAATTCTCTGAAGATGGAATAAAAGTGCCCTCAGTGTCCAATATTGAGCATCCGGTAGTTTATATATCAGCCCGTGCATAAAATTTTTGCGAGTTGTCAAGTCAGCAATATTCAAACACGTCTTTACCTCTGGCGTTAACTCTGCTGGTAAAAGTGAATCAGGTAAAGCAGCAAAAAATGCCTTCAATAAGGATCCTACTAAATAAATATCGGATTCTGAGTGATTTTTCGGTGGTAATATCATCGATATGTTTGATGGATCCTTATCTATTTCTACTTTCAACTTGCTCACTTCGATAACATTGGCAGATTTTCTATAAATCCCTTCCAGGTCCAAGCCGTACTTGTCAATAACGTAAATACATTGGCGAACAATGGCAGGTACCATGTCTTGTTCAAACTCTATTAAATTTTCAAGGGGCACCCCAAAAGTCTTGAAATTTTTCTGAGTCCCCGGAGGCATTGAATTATTCGTCTGAACGTGAGATAAAGGCCTGTCTGACTCTGCAGTGTTTAACGACATAGTAGTTGCCAAACTTGGAGTCCTCATCCCATTATTTCCTGGATCGAGTGTTTTGAACATTGGTTGCGTAAAATCATTTGGATGTAGCTTATCACTTTGTTGGGATGAAGCATGTGGTAATTGTCTATTTTCCACGGAATTTCGGACCAAATTAACGTTACTGTTATTACTATTATTGTTGTTGTTGTTGTTGTCGTCGTTATTGTTATTGTTATTGTTATTGTTATTGGTGCTACTGTTACTGTCAGAAGCATTACTAAAAGGCATTGTTGTATGACGGGAAGTAGCTGCTACTGACGATACGGTTGTTACTAACGATTTAGAAGGTTGGTAACTAGACGAATTCATGGTGGTTGTCCTGTTGTTGGAAATCTGTCCCGAACTAGGCACGCTTGTCGATATTGGCATGGATGATCCCACAGCTGCCCAATTGTTCGAATTTGGAGTAGTGCTTGTGAATGGTGTATCATTGTGAGTTGATATGATCCTTTTTGGAATGGAATTTCGGGCTGGGTTCACGGCAAATGTTGGAGACGCTTTATTATTACCATTCTTATGTTTATTCATTGATGGATGTTTCTTGTAGTTGACAGGTATTAGGTTTTTATTTACTAGCAATGAATCTTTGGTTGAGTTATTGTAACGATTAAGGTAAGTATAGAGATCTTTTTCGTTTGTAACAGAAGATGCAATTGCCATCATGGACTTAGTAGAGTCGATTGGTGATACACTTACGCCGCTATTTAGTATAGCATTTTCTGTCCAAATGGTGTATTTCTGCAGTTGAATTGCCATGGCTGTGTCAATTTCGAGTACGAGATCCTTGAGTTCCGATACTATTTTCGGCCTTTCTCTTTGAATAAATGTATTCCTTAAAGAGTTGGAATGGTCCACTTTTTGCTTGTATTCTATGTCCGCATTATCGATTTTCCTCAGTAATTCTTCCTCCTGTTCTTTAGTTGTTTTGGAGCCCCTTAAGGTTAACTTGGTTTTGGTTGGATCAGTCATTCTCAGTTTTTCCCAGTCTTGACATAAAGAGTTATAACGTGATTGTGCTTTCTCAGCGCTGTGAATAGCTTCAGAGACATCTTTCTCTAATCTCCTACTGTGTTCTTTGACAGACTTCCGCATTTTGGTCATAGTTAGAAGCAATGCTCCTAATTCGTCATACATTTTTTGTAGTGCCTTTACATAACTTTCTTTAACTTGAGCCAGTTTCCCATCGAAATTAACAATTTCGTGCATTTTGCGTTTTAATGAAGAGCTGTTATAGTGGCTGTCGGTAAAAAAATGTTTATATTGTTTCCCAAGTTCTTGGGTATGTTCTTCCTCAAACACATACTTCTTTCTTACAAATTTTGTGAACTCTTCGCAAATGAGTAGTGATTGTTTCAATCGTGTCAAAAGAGCATTAATTGCTACATCAGAATTCATGACCGTCTTTATTTCGGGTCTATCCAGTAACTTGTCGTCAAATCTTGAATTAGAACTAATGTTGGCATTAGCTACCTTGATATCTTTTGGTTCATTAGTACTTTCCTTGAAGTCTCCATTGGGAAATGGAACAGAGCCCGGGACATTAGTGGCGGCTCCGACAGAACTATTATCCAATATTTTTTCTCCGCTAGACATTTTAATTATTAGATAAGGTCATGTATAATATTTCTGTGTAAACTCTGTGCCAAATGTTGAATACCAGTTCTTGTAATAATGATTTTCAGTAACTGTTTATAATTAGATCAAGATGTTTTCAAGAAATTTACTCAAAATTAAAAAAACTTGCGCTGAGGTGGTTAAAATTATTTACGAAAAAAATACTAGGAAAATGACACTCAGTGCAGGACGCATAAAAAAACTACGGTATTAAGTGTATTTGGAATCATTTGAAGTGGAACAAACAATTCAAAACAATGAACAGATAGCGGAAACAAGGTACTGAACGTTAGTTCAGTCGTTTTATTTAACTACTTGATTTTCCAACTCGCAACTCTGACTATATGTGCTGAACTAACAGGATAACAACATGATCACAAATATAAATCTATAATAAAAAAAAAATTAGGAATGCTCAACATTAAGAATAGACTATATTAGACAACAGGTGAACCATTCCACCAATTTATCTTTAATATATTTTTGTTGATTGTTTTATATATTATGATAGTGGTGATCCAATGTAAAGGAGTCTTTCGTTTGTTTACATTCAATTTTTAAAAGATCTTCGTATCAAGTTGGATTGATAAAAATATTTATCAGCTAATGAATGCATGGATTGGATAGGAATTCAACAAGCATTCTTAACAGCCAAATCAAGTTTAAAATGAGAAATTTGGTGACTTTCCAACACTTGCTGAACGAACATGTTGGCTCTGGAATCACAATTCTTTTTATCTTACTGAGCATCGATTTTTAATTATTATACGAGAGAACGTAATACGCCACACTAAAATTACCCCGAAATATATTGTTAAAAATATTAAGGTGTGCCATCCGGATTATTCTGCATCATCTGGTTAACTTTTTCTGGTTTGTCTTTTTTACATTGTTGAGAAAGCTACTTCCTGGTGGATGAATTTTAATTGAGGACTTTTTATATTCAATTAAACGAACAACGTTTTCCATCAAGAATTATCGATTGGTGTATAGTTTGCTTACTGTTTTTACCAATTGAATGTGTGGGAAGTAAGCATAATATCTAATCTGTTGGATAAATTTTGTGATAAAGATCCAGTTTGGCGGTACAGGTGTTGTAATTATACTGCAAAAGAAATAAACCATTTTAGAAAGAACTGGATTGATTTGGTCCCTTGACGGTACGTTTAATGATGTTGTTGAATTCCCTATATGGCCTATTCAATTGTTGCTAGGCTTTTCAGGAGATGGTGAAAGTACGATATAAACAGTAGACCGCTCATTCTGATGCATTTAGTGCAAACTGAAAGTTCTTCCTTAACAAGGTGTTAAAGAGGGGAAGCGCCAATGAAAGACGAAATCAAAGAAAACTTATGTCATATACTGTTGACAGAGCTATTAGCGTATCAATTTGCATCGCCGGTAAGGTGGATTGAAACACAGGATGTCATATTGAAAGAATATAATGCCGAAAGAATTATTGAAATTGGACCTGGTCCTGTGTTGAAAAATATGGCATTAAGTACTTTGAAATCTAATGAACTTTATTATAATGCATTGGGATCAAATAAACGTCAATTGTACTGTGTATCAGATGACTTACAGAAAATATACTATAATGATAAGCACGAATTGGAGGAAACCCAAATTGAACCTGCTGAAATAAGACAAGACGTGATCTCAAAAAATAATGATCCTCACCTTCTTTCTCATTATACAAACCTGTCACCACATTCTAGAACTTTCAAGTTTGAGGTTAATCTCTGCCCCGAGATGATTTTACGGGCATTATGCAGTAATAAAATAACAGAATATACTTATACCACACTGCCACAGGATAAAACTATTAAGGAACTTTCTAGGGGAAAGTCGACCTTGCAAAATGAAATAATTTCAGAGCTACATAAGGAATTTGATCAGTTGGCCATCGCTGATATCGAAAACATATCTTTGACAGAGCTATCTACTCTTTTAAATGTAACAAAATTAGGCCCATCAGTTTCTGCAAAAATAACAAAATTTATTGGTAAATATTTTATTGGAAATTTTATCAATTTATCAAAGGTCTCGGCTTATTTAAACGATGTTTGGGGCCTAGAAAACACAGATCCATTGCTCCTTTTTTTAGCCTTTCATGATAAAACTCAGAAATCGAGAATATCTGACGTGGAACAAGTCAAGTTATATATAGATCGTTCCTGTGAAAAGTTTGCCAATTATTATAAGATTCCCCTCGAAACCACCCCCCAAATTAGCGTTTCTGAAAGCCTTGATGAAAGTGATGAAGAAAAAAAAGTAATCACTTTTGAAGAATTTAATGAATTTAATTCATCTTTATTGAATTTTCATACTGAAAATAAAAAAATACTAGCTCAGCATTTGGAATTATCTGATACCACCCAATGTGAGCTTTCTAAATTGCGAATAGAACTGGCGAGTATGAAAGAATCTATGAATAAATTGAATGAAGAATTTGGCAAAACGTATTTGGAAGCCTCGATCAAGACAATATTTTGCAAAGAAAAAATCAGAAATTATAACTCATGTTGGAATTGGAATAGGGAGTGGATTATTAAGATATTTTATTGTATAAATGAAAACCCTTTATTGATGCAATCTCGAAACTTTTTTTCGTTACTGAAATGTATTGTAAAAAAAATCGATAATAATTCGTTAAAAATATTGGACTATTACGTTACAGAGCACTGTAATAGCAATAGAGTACAAAAATATTTCATAGAACTAATCTCACAAGCAAGAAATACGATGAAAATGTCTCCTTCATTTCAAGGTACATTTTTCTTGGGCTGTGGAAATATGTCGGAAATTTTTCCAAGTATGGATAAGCGCATGAATATCAACAACTATATTAAGGATGTATCTCTGGGAAATATTAATTCTTTTGGTACTGAAGTTAGTAACGTGGTTGTTGAGAAATTAGGCAGCGATGTTTCGAGTTACTACAAAATTGAATCAGAGCTGTTCAACGTTTATTCAAAAATTATTAAATATGGTTTGGCTCTCTCTTCAAAAGACCCGGATGATCTCAAGAGACAATTCAAATCTGTTTATGAACAACTTCTCATATTCTTGAAAGACTCGGACTCGATTGCAACTTATTTCAAAGGTATCGTGATTGGGGCTCTCTCAACTATCAATAGACCTTTTTATGTATCGAAAGAAGGGATAATGGATGTTACGGGAGATTCTTGTTCTTCGGACGAATTTTCGGAACAAGATTCTTCTTTTAGCTCTGTTGATAGTGGTATTTTTGATTTGGAAAGCAGCCCCATTCATACCTTTGATCATAATTTTTCGGTAGATTCCAAAAATTCACACAGAAATGATTTTGATCAATTCGAACCTGATTTATTCGACGAAAAACCGTATGATATTCCCGTTGGTATTATACCACATATTAATATAAAGAGAAGATCATTACAAAAGGATGAATGGGTATATGACAAATTAGTAACTCAGAGTTATCTTTCCATACTCTTGAATATAGCCAACATTGGCATTTCTTTACAGGAAAAAATAGTGCTCGTTTTGGTTAATGACTTAGAATTTCGTTTGGTGAGTGACATTCTGATATCTCTGGTTCAAACAGGTGCCACCGTCCTGGTAGCAACTGCAGAATTTAATCATGATATAACAAAGAGATTTCAAAAAATTTACAAATATCATGGCTCGAAGAATTCTCAGCTGATTGTATTTCCTCTCAATTTAAAATCGAAAATGGACATCAACAAATTCACCAAGGACATTCTCTATACATATGATTTGGATTTTGTCATTCCATTAAACTTTCTAGTTGATATCAAGTTTGATTACAATACCAGATCTGAATCGCAGACTATTTTGGATACTGGGAATTTATGTTATTTATTGGAGCAAGTCATTAATGTAAAGATTAATAGAGGAATTCAAACACGGCCAGCTTTGGTATTGTTTCCATTATCCTCTACGATATACTCGGAAGGTTTGCTTGACAATATGATGATAGCACAGGATGAGTTTCATTATTTTCTTAATCGTTGTGTAATAAACGACTGGTACCATCAAATTTCGTTTTGTGGTTGTATATATGGTTGGACTGTCGATAGTGTGAGTTCTGAGGGTAGTGAACTTACCAAAAAACTGGAAGAAATAGGCATAAGAAGTTTTACTACTGAGGAAATGTCCCTTAATATCTTGGGTTTATTAAGCAACGATATTCGAAATTTGGCACAACAAAATCCTATTATTGCAGATTTGAATGGCGGCTTGCATACACTTCCAAATATATCATCGTTAATTAATGGTCTTAAAATACAAATACAAGATGAGATATCCACTAAAGAAAAATTATCAGATGAGTGCATGTGTGAAAAAGCCTCATTCCATAAACAGCAAACAGAGCGAATTACATATGTTTACCCAAAGCCACATTCTCACGTAAAGTTTCCTTCTTTACCTTCCCATGAAACTTTATGTACCGAATATAACGGACAAGATACATGTGGATTGGTGTCACCAAGAGATATAATAGTAATAACTGGGTTTTCTGAAGTGGGTCCTTGGGGTTCTTCAAGAACTAGATGGGAGATGGAAAGTGAAGGAGTATTTTCTCTTGAAGGTTGTATTGAATTAGCATGGATGATGGGCTATATTACTTACGAAAGTAAATCTTCATGTTGGATAGATAAAGACGGCAACCCACTTGATGAACTGCTCATCAAAAGTAAATTTGAGCAGGACATCCTTCAGAACACTGGTATTAGAATAATTAATTCCGAACAGTTCGATAACTATGATCCGAATAGAAAACAAATGCTTCAAGAGGTCATTATTAATCAAGACTTACAACCAATGGAAATGACAATAGAGTTGGGAGAGCAATATCTTCTAGAGCACGGAGACAAAGTTGTGCTAAAAAAAGTTGGGCAAGGTCAATGTATGGTAACATTTTTAAGTGGAACGACCTTATATCTTCCTAAAGCGATCAATATAGAAAGATCAGTTGTTGGACAGATACCGAAGGGTTGGAATCCTGCGATATATGGTATACCAGAAGAAATTATCACCCAAGTTGATCCAATTGTATTATACACGTTAGTATGTACTGGTGAATCTCTACTGGCTTCAGGGATAACTGATCCATATGAAATGTACAAATATATTCACGTATCAGAGGTTGGAAATTGCATAGGCTCAGGCATGGGAGGGCTCAGGTCCCACCAAGCGATGCAAACACGGCGGGCAAGAGATGAAGAGGTTCCAAGTGATATTTTACAAGAAACTTTTGTTAATGTTGTAGGGGCCTGGGTGAATATGTTGTACTTCTCTGGTTGTGGCCCGATAAAAACGCCTGTTGGTGCCTGCGCAACGGCAGTTGAATCTTTGGAGATAGGTTGTGAAACAATCATAAGTAAAAAAGCCCGTATCTGTATTGTTGGCGGTGTAGATGATTTTTCCGGTGAAACCTCACATGAATTTGCCAATATGGGTGCTACAAGTAATTCTGCTGTTGAGGAAAGAGCGGGTAGAGAATCAAAAGAAATGTGCAGGCCAGCAACATCTACTAGAAATGGTTTTATGGAATCGCATGGTGCCGGGACTCAAATAATAATGAGAGGTGACTTGGCAGTTAAAATGGGCGTTCCTATATATGGTATAGTGGCCATGACATCATTAGCTGCCGACAAAACGGGCAAATCAGTTCCTGCTCCTGGTAAAGGTATAATGACCGCAGCTAAAGAATTAAATGGTAAGATCAGATCAAGGTATTCGAAGCTGGATATTAATTACAGGAAAAGACAGCTTCATTCAAGAATTGAAGAAATCCAGGCATGGACCGCAACAGAGCTCACTAACGGACTGGATCCTCATTTCATTTCTAATCAGCAGGAAAAGCAGATAAACGAAGCTCTAAAATACTGGGGTCATGATTACTGGTTGAATGATAGTGTAATATCTCCAATACGTGGATGTTTAAATGTTTTTGGCCTGGAAATTGATGATATACAGGTTGCTTCATGTCACGGTACATCCACGAAAGCGAACGAAACTAATGAATTGCAAATTCTCGATGGTATGATGCAGCATTTGTGCAGAACAAAGGGTAACCCGTTAATAACAGTGTTCCAGAAATATTTGACAGGGCATCCCAAAGGTGCTGCTGGTGCCTGGATGTTAAACGGGTGTTTGCAGATCATGAATGATGGTATCATACCGGGTAATAGAAATGCCGACAATATAGACCCAAGTTTTGAGAGTCATGAATATGTAGTCATTCCTTCTGAATCTTTGAAGGTGCCTGTTGTGAAAGCTTGTTGTTTAACTTCTTTTGGATTTGGTCAGAAAGGTGCAATGGCAGTGGTTATCAATCCAAATTATTTTCTGGCATTACTGACAAAACAGGAGTACAACCAATACGTTTTAAAGGTGAAACAGAGAGAAAGAGCGGCAAATGCTCGATTCATTAGTGGTATTTCAAACAATAATTTGATACAACTGAAATCCAGTCCGCCATACCTTGATGAAGAAGAAATGCCTGTGTATTTGAATCCTTTATATAGAAGTAATTAAAAGGGCTACTTTTCTTAGAAACCTGATGATCAATGATGAATAGAGCTAGATGTGTTAATTCGCGCTTTTCCTTTGTAAGACTATTAACCAGCTTCGTGCTGTAATGTAGATTCGTGTTTTAAAGCACTTTATTGAGCTTTACAGTTTACTGGAATCAATAAATGTATACATCCTATTCATATTCATTTGATTTGATTTGATGCGGGAAATTTCCCATGATCATTTTTGTTCTGTGTTTTTTCAATCAAGCATAATTCTGCTGGTGAGAATCTCAAGTTGCCATTCGACATTAAGTGGTAGGGCAAACTAGAAAACAAAAAAGAACATAACATCAAGAATATAGAAGATAAAATTATAAAAACAAAACATTGAAGAAGTTGATAGAATAATCTCATACCATTCAAAGGTAGTAGAACTTTCTTTAGAAATATAACTATGTCGAGAGATTCTTCACTTCCGCCATTAAACGTTCGTGTTATAGATGAGCCAGAATTAAATGAAACACCGGAATCATTTTATCAAGGGAAATACAATGAAGATATTCCAATAGCTATCGATTTTGGTAGTAGTCAGGTGAGAGCTGGATACTCAAACACTGATAAACCCTTCTTAAAGTTTCCTACCAAATTGACAAGATATAGAGAACGAAAAGCCAACAGGCAAATGACATTCATTGGAAATGATAGCAATATAGACCAAACAATTCGTACACAGGCAAAGTCAGCTTTTGATGGTGCCATGGTTACCAATTGGGATTATGTAGAGGACATGATGGAATACACTTGGCACCACCTCGGCGTTGTAGGTCACAATAGAGTTTCCAATCCTATTTTATTAACAGAAAAATTAGCAACTCTTCAATCGCAAAGGGTACACTGGTACCAAATGTTATTTGAAACTTTTGATGTGCCTTATGTCACATTTGGTGTTGATACCCTGTTTGCTTTTTACAATAATAACTTGCCAAATAGTACGGGACTAATCATAAACAGCGGTCATGAAGAAACTAACATGATTCCTGTAGTTCAAGGGAATGGTATACTCACCGATGCCAAAAGGATTAATTGGGGTGGACGTCATTCCGTTGATTATCTCACCGATCTAGTAGCACTAAAATACCCCTACTTTCCAACCAAGTTAACAAATCTCCAATTCAAAACCATATATGAAGACTATTGTTATATATCGAAGGACTATGAAGCAGAATTAAAAAATTATTTAACCCTTGATAACTTGGAATCCAAAAACGTTGTCATAGAAGCACCCTTCACTGAAGTAATGCAGCCTCAGAAGACAGAGGAGGAATTGCGAATTCAAGCTGAAAAACGGAAAGAGAGTGGCAGAAGGCTGCAAGAACAGGCAAAACAAAAAAGAATTGAAAGAATGGTTCAAAAGGAAGAGGAATTGGAGTATTATAATCAAATAAAAGAGCAGCTGAAAGATCAACCCAAACGTAAAATACTTTCTGTTTTACAAAATTCTGGTTTTGATGATGAAAAAGATTTTAAAAAATATGTTTATAACCTGGAGAGGTCACTTAAGAAATCACAATCGATGGAGTTGGATGAAGGTGTTGAAGTTGAAAATCAGAATGAAGCCAAGTTCGATCTGTTAGTTATTTCTGACGACCAGTTGAATGATGAGCAAATCAAGGAAAAGAGGAAGCAAAAGATTCTCAAGGCAAGTTTTGATGCAAGACAAAAGGCAAAAGAAGAGAAAGATCGGATTGCCAAAGAAGAGGAAGAGAAAAAGAGAAAAGATACCGAATGGAGAGAGTCTGATTTACAGGGATGGGTAAAAGACAAAAGAAAGACACTAACAGGATTAATAAGTAGCAGAAAGGAGAAGATGAAAATACGGGATGAACTGAAAGATAGAAAGTCAAATATATCTCAAAGCAGGATGAAAAGTCTCGCTACACTGGCGGAAGATGGTAATCGAGCAGGCTCTAAAAGGACTAGGCAACAGGCCACGATAGACAATGATCCTAACGATACTTTTGGTGCCAACGATGAGGATTGGCTGGTATACAATGATATAACTTCAAATCCTGAAGTACTTGAGGAAGCGATTGAAGAAGAATATAACGAGATAGTTAATATTGAAAGGGTGTTATTAGAATTTGATCCTAACTTCACAGAGGAAGATACGCTTGATGCGCAATATGACTGGCGGAACTCTGCTCTTCATCTATTTTTGAGAGGACCTCGCCCTCATGACAGTGAAAATGTTCACGAACAACATCAAATACATCTAAACATTGAAAGAATCAGAGTTCCTGAAGTAATTTTCCAACCAACAATGGGTGGTGAGGACCAGGCGGGTATTGTTGAGCTTGCGGAGACTATCTTGTTGCGAAAATTTGGTTCAAAGTCTAGTTCATTAAGTTCCACTGCTCTTGAAATGGCTGGCAACACTTGGATTTCAGGTGGTAATTCCTGTATCCCGGGTATTAGAGAAAGAATCGTGAAGGAGTTTACAGGGTTCCTTCCTGTAGGTACTCCATTGTCGGTTAATATGAGTGCAGATCCATCTTTGGATGCCTGGAAGGGAATGGTAAAATATGCCAATAACAGAGGAGACTACGAAAAATCCCGTGTAAGTAAGAAAGAATATGAAGAATATGGTCCGGAATATATAAGGGAACACAAATTAGGTAATGTTCATTATTTTGATGAACAACAAATATAAAAGATTATTTAATGTTTTTAATACAGAGTTCTTCACTAACTAATATACATCGTTTTTATCCTGTAATTTTTTCGGTATTTTTGCTAAATGCTAGTATCATGCTATAATTCCTAATCTTAGGTACCCCGGATGACTCATTGTTTAGGCTTTGAAGCCTTTGGGTTTATACCCTTCTTTAACAACGAGTTGGCCTTTGATTTCTTGATGTATCTCTCATCTTCATTGTTATCAAATGAAGCAAAGTCATCGTGTATGATACCTTCGTCTAGTGCTTCCTGTCTAGCAGCTAACTCCTTTTCTCTAGCACTTGCTTGATTATCATCATGTGGTGATGGACCCGTCTTCTGAAACTTGGCAACAAAAAACCCGTCCACGTTATATGTGTGTGGATAATATCTCCTGGTCAACTTCAGGCTTGGACTGAAAGTTTTACCTCTAAAGCTTGTAAAACCTTCTTTACCAATCGCTAGACCAGTTTCGACAAGCTTGACATTTGGCCGTTTCTTCAAGGCATAGTTTACGACTGCTTCGTTCTCCTCAACTGCGACAGAACAAGTAGAGTAAACTATGATACCTCCAGTTTTTGAATGTGAATCCACCGAATCGATAGCAGAAAGAAGCAGTTGTTTTTGTAGATGAGGGATCTGCATGAAGTCTTTTTCTGTACGTGAAACTTTGACTGACTGGTCTTTACCAATAACACCAGTACCTGAACAGGGTGCGTCTAATAGAATTCTGTCAAAACCGCCAATGACCTTAGGAAATTCCCGAGCATCGTAGTTGCACACAATGGTATTAGTACAACCCAAACGGTGAATATTGGCAATTAACGATTTTGTTCTTGCTTTGTTTGAATCATTAGCAAAGACACAGCCTGTGTTTTTCATCAAAGCTGATATATAGGTAGTTTTACCACCGGGGGCAGCTGCCATATCAAGAATACGTTCATTCTCGTGTGGATCTAGAGCAACAACTGGCAAAAACGAAGATGCAGCCTGCAAAATGTAGTGACCTGCTAGGTACTCTGGGGTAGCACCAATTGGTACTTGGGAATCAAAAATTTGAAGACCAACTTTGGTCCACGTACCGATTGGTTGTAAATTGACACCTTTGTTGACAAGAGCCTGCGCTAAGTCTCTTCTCCTTGTTTTGAGAGTGTTGGTTCTGATTGTAATTGGTCTTGCCACTTCGTTAGCTTCAAAAAACTCGAGTGCTTCGGATGGAGAAAACAAATTGAACAGTTTCTCCGCTAAAAATGGAGTATAACCAAAGTAATCACAGATGTCTTTCAGTAGTCTATCGGTATAGTCTGATCTTGACTTCCCCTCAGCAGCTAAAATTTTGAAATTCTCTAGCACTTTCACAATTTCTATTATTCTTGTTCTAACGGAAGTTAAATCTGGTGGGGCCTGAGCCATCATTTCCAATTCTTTTTCAGAAGGAAGAATGTCTGCTCTAGGTTGTATTTGGTTCGATTCCATCTCATCCAGTCTCGCCTCTTCTGCTTCTGCGGCTTCTTCTTCATCTAGTCTCATGGATAATGCTTCCATATTAGCAGCATTCAATTCTTCCATATTTTCATCGTCATCTGAAAACATCCCCTCTGCATTTCCGTCCTCGTCCTCATCATACTCATATTCTTGTTCAAGGTCAAACTCGTCTTTCAACTCTTCTTCACCAACATCACTATCATTTTCCTCATCATCCTCCTCGTCGTCAAAGAGCGACATCTTCTCCTTTTGCAATCCTTCGAACTCATCCTCCGGTAGCTCTTGTTCAGGTTGAGACCGTGAAACAGCACTGTCTTCAGCTTCTACAGCTGCATCTTCATCAGCTCTGGGTATTTTTGCTTTTTTGGCATTACGAGATGATGATTTTTCACCTCTGACATCCTCTTTGGTTCTCTTGGAGCCAATTTTTTTGTCCTTCAAAGATTTTTTGGTCTTTCTGGTCTGGAATTCATCCAAGGATGGAGGATCTCTCTGCTTATTCTTCGCACGTCTACTTCCCATATTAAACCTTGTATTTAGTTGTTATTCTGGTCTGATAAGCTGTACAATGCTCTCTTGTATGGTACTTCAACTTGTGGGAGATGATCTCAGATTATACTTGTGAAAAGCGATGAGATAGAATAAAGTGAAAAATTTTAGGAAATATTGTTATCATTGCCTACGGCTCATCGAAGTTTGGCATACATCTGAAGCATCTCAAGTGCGATATAATAGATGCCTGCACCATCTCAAAAAAGAGCGTAGATAAAAAGAGCTGACAAGACACTTCAGCGCATCAGTAATAATCGGTGAGAAATTGAGTGTGTTTTTACGAAAATGGATCCCCTAAAGTATTTGGTGCCGGACCAATACGTCATCTTGAGGCTACCATCGAATAACTGGAAGATTGTTCAATTGAAAGCCGACACATCGGTTTCTTTAGGAAAATTTGGTGCTTTCAACATCAATGACATTCTGGCATACCCGCTGGGTACCACGTTTGAAATACTGTACGACGGCGTTAATGAGCCAGACATGAAGAACAAGAACAGAATACCGGTGGGAAAGGTGAGAGTTTTCGATGAGGCCCAGTTTGGAGCTGGGGAGGATGTTTCAGAAGGCGACGACACGGGCAAGAACGAGTCTCTCACGCTGGAAAATTTCGAGAACAGCTTGACTAACCAGGGGTTGATCAATGTGGGCAACGAGATCCAGAAGATGAGCATGGAGGAGATAGAAGAACTGAAGAAGAAAACTGTATCGGGGGAAGAGATCATATCTCAGATGATCAAGAACCACGGAAGCTTTCACAAGAAAACGGTGCATTCGCAGGAAAAGTATCTGAAGCGCAAGAAACAGAAATTTGCCAAGTATTTCACTGCTGAATACCTGAGTTCTTCGCTGCTTTTGCAGTACCTCATAGACAAGGGCGACATCCAGAGAGTGATGGACTTTTCGCAGGAGTCGCTTGGCCTGATGCTGAATCTGGGTAACATCCAGTCGAACGGCACATATCTCTGCATGGACGAGACGGGCGGGCTTCTCGTCTACGCATTACTGGAGCGTATGTTTGGCGGGCGCAACGAGACCGAGCACACAGGCACCGTTGTGGTTGTGCACGAGAACGAGCATCCCAATCTGGACCTGTTGAAGTTTTCGAACATGAGTGATGAGTTCATCCGCAGGCACGTCAAGACGATCTCGCTGCTGGACTTTTTCGAGCCGCCCACGGAAGCGGAAGTCAAGGGAACGTTCACTCCTATACCCAAAGAGGAAGTGCGGAACATGAAAAGCGGCAAGAAGAACACGTACCACCGCAAACTGAAATGGTACCACACGCAGCTGCAGATCATCGAATACGCTGAGAATGTCTGCTACGACGGGTTGATTGTAGCGACGACCCTCCACCTGCCCTCCTTGATTACAAAGCTGGGCCAGAGCGTGCACGGGTCGCGCCCGATTGTGTGCTACAGCCAGTTCAAAGAGACGCTGCTCGAACTGACGCATACCCTGTACGACAACCTGGGGTACCTGGCGCCGTCCATTTTGGAGACCAGATGCCGGCCGTACCAGACGATACGAGGGAAACTGCATCCGTTGATGACGATGCGCGGCGGCGGCGGCTACATCATGTGGTGTCACAAGGTTCTGCCGGCGGCGGAGCCCATAGATAACGCTGGGGCGGAGGCGCCCGAAGCGGAGGCACCCGAAGCGCAGATGTCTGAGGCGGAGGAGCCACCACAGGCAAAACGCCAGAAAGTGTAACTGGCCCTGTGCAAACTATTTATCGCCGACGGAGATCCTCGACCCCACCAGCGGAGCGGCTCCGCTCCGCTGGGCAAAGTCAATCTCGCAGCGGCAGGCCGCTCTGCAGCGAGGGCGGCGGCTCAATTATCAGTATTTTAATCGTTATTTGCATTTAGATATCGAACTTACCGCTGAAGCTCCGGAACAGCCACTCCGCGAGGCCCAGTCTGAAGTCCCGGCGGACGCCGTAGACAACCCTGGGCCTTCCCGCCGCGTCGTGGCGCACGCCGACCTGCCACTCGGCGGCCCACGCCGGGTTGGCGGCGACGGCGGCCAGGACGTAGTCCGCCTGGCTGGGCTCGCCGAACTCGTAGAAGAACGAACGCGTGCGCGGCAGCCAGTGCTCGACGAGGTTGGCGTAGAACTCCCGGTCGCCCACCAGCGCAAGCGCGGGCTCGTAGGCGCGGACGCCGGCGCGTGTGTCGCTGACGAGCCGCTTCCGCGGGATGTACGGCGGATTGCACGTCAGGACGTCGACCATCCGCGGGCGCTGCGGGCCCACGGTGCCCGCGGTGCCGCTGACATCGAGGACGTCTGCCCGGTGCATCTGCACGGGAATCCCAGTTTTCGTGCTGTTCCGCGCCGCCAGGCGCAGCGCGCGCGGCGACAGCTCGTACGCGTGCGCCACGCTGTGGACGCCGGCACCCGCCAGCGTGTGGCTGAGCAGCAGCGGGACGCACGCGGTGCCCGTGCAGAGGTCGACAATGCACAGCGGCTCGCAGGCGCTGGCGCTGGCCAGGCTTTCGCGGCGCTGCTGGGGCAGCCGCGTGAACGCCGCGCCAAGCGCCGAGACCCACTCTTCCGTCTCCCATCGGGGGATGAGGACGCCCGGGCCGACGTCGATGGAAAGCGCCCCAAACGGCTGCGACCCGAGGATGTACTGCAGGGGGACGAGTTTCGACCTCAACACGCATGCGTGGCGGACCGCCTGGGGCCCGTCCCGCTCCTGTCCGATCCAGCGCAGCTCCTGCCGCGCGCGCTCGATCGTTCTGCACGCCGGTAGCAAGAGCGCGAGGTTGCTGTCGAGACTTGCGGCGCTCCTGATCACTGCTGGCGCTATCCTGGGCATCGGTGGTGTCCGACCAGGCCTCAAGAGCGGTGGACGCAGCGCCGGGTCTGCTACTTAATATGTCGATGTGCATGGTGGGCGGGGACCAGGGCCTGCGGGGCCTGCGGGGCCAGGCCCTGTGCAGGAGGGCGGGGCTGCGTTTCCAGCCGCAACAAGCTGCAAAACGCGCGTTGGAGGTTGGGCGGGTTTGTTGCGCCGGCCGTGCGGAGGCTCATGCCGTGCCGCATGAGCGTCTGTCGTTTTGGACGGCGCAAATTTTCAGGCCTTGCTGTCTCAGCGCAGCGCATCGCATCGCACTCAGATAAAGGCGCCCCCCGGCGCGCGCACAGCGAGCCCTCCCAGACCCAGCGCACCAACATGGACGACGACGTGCCAGCCTGGCGGCGGATCGCCATCAAGGAGACAGCACCCGCGACGGGCGCGGACGACGACGAGGACGCGCGCAACGTGACGACGCACCTGGCTACGGGCGCGCTGACGAAGCGCGACAAGCGGCGGGCGGCGGGCAGCGCCGGCGTCACCAAGCCCAAGCGCGCGCGCGAGCGCCGCGCCAAGGACCGCCAGCGCGCAGAGGTGCTGCCGGACGCGCTGGCGTACCTGATCGAGTTCTACGTCGGCAAGGGCGCCGCGCTGCCGGCCGCACTGGAGCAGCACCGGCCGCGCGCGACGGGCGCCGTGACCAGCGTCTGGAAGTTTTCCAAGCCCAAGCAGAACTGGCTGCTCAAGCATGTGTTTGACATGGAGCGCGTGCCGGCCGTGTACGACGCGCTGCTGCTGCTGTACTTTGCGCCGCTGCAGGGCGGCGCGAGAGCGCAGCTTGAGCAGCGGTGCACTGCGCTGCTGGCCGGCGAAGCCGGCAAAGACGGAGAGCCCGGAAAAGCCGGAGAGGCCGGGGACAAGACTGGCCACGCCGAAAACGCGACCCAAGAAGCAGATCTCGCGACCGCCGATCCCGCGCGGCGCAGAGCGCAGGCCATCCTCGCGCTCTGGGGCGTGGCCGCGCCTGAGTCTGCAGCCGCGCCCGCGGCTGCAGCGGCGCCCACGCACACGTAGATTATGTACTATGCAGCCGGTGTAACAAGACAAGTTCTACTTTACTCTCCCCATTACCCCACGTCTGCAGCGAAGGCGCCGCGCTCGCTCGCGCTCGCGCACGCTGGGGAATTCAGTTCCTGAAACGGCAATGCGTTGGATGTCCGGTTTCCGTGCATGCGGAGCCAAGAGATATAATTGCGGGGACGGCCGCTCCGCTCGTTTTGTACGTTGCGACGGAGAGTGTACTCCGCGATCACATGCTAACACAATGGCTGCCTAAGCCCAGTCGTATTGTTGTTTTCGGACTGCTCTCGCCCTCGCCAGAACACCGGTGCCAGGCACTGCGCCAGATCTCTGCCACCGTAAATTACTGCGGGGTACGGGTCCGTCTACTGGGGCATGATGCCCCTTTGGAGCCGAGGCGATTACGGGTCCCCCCCTCGCGTGTTGACACACGCGAGAGCAACGGAAAAAATCCGGGGGCATGCCGGAGACAGCCGCGCAGAGCCAAGAATGTTGAGGCGTTCCATGTGCACACACAGCGGCTGATGTCATACTCAGAGGCCGGCGCCGTCATTATGTGCTGAGGCACCGAACAACGTACGCATAGCGCTCGCCTATGTGCTGGCATTGCGGCGAGTCGGGCCATCTGGAACACGTAAGCCCCACAGGCGCCACAGGCGGACTTGGCCACATGAACCGTGCTGCTCTGCAGCGTCTGGCCCGCACCGCCGGATAATCCGTGGAACAAACAAATGGTACCCATTCACATGTCCAATCGCGTGCCCATCCGGAATAGACTACGCGCATGAGGCCGCCCGCCGCACCTGTGCTGGTATTGTGGGGTCGGACAATAACAAAGATATGGAGAGCGGGTCTATACGCCAGCATCGAGGAGGGTTGATCAGAAGGGCCAACACAGCAGGCAGCGGCGCAGAGCGTAGAGGCTGGCGTACGAGTCGGACGGCCACCGGCGAACGGCCATCGGCCAAAGCCCAAAGACCAAAAGGCCATAGGCAAAGAGAAACGCCCGGTCCCGCGTATATAAGGCGAGCATGTTTGCCGCTTCGTTGCGGTCCTGTCGTTGGTTATCTGTTTTCCTCTCTCACTTCCAGCAACCCAGGATTCACTGCTCGCACCCGCAAACGCATACAGCGCACACGCAAACGCACACAGCGAACACGCAACTACAACCCAATCAGACCGCGCTGCAACGCACAGTGAACACACACAACAACACTCCCAAGAGACCGCGCTCGCAAAAATGACGTTCAAAGACACTTTGCTCATGAAAAACGTGGAATACCGCGGCCGCCTGTACGACAAGTTCCCGAAGATGTACAACCCGTTCGTGATCGGTATGGTCGCGTGCATCTCCGGGCTGATGTTCGGTTTCGATATCTCGTCGATGTCGTCCATGATCGGCACGTCCGGCTACAAACAGTACTTCGGCCAGCCCGGCGCCACGCGCCAGGGTGGTATCACGGCCTCCATGGCCGCCGGCTCCTTCGCGGGCTCCGTCATCTCCCCCATCTTCACTGACCGCTTCGGAAGACGTGTTCCTCTGCACATCTGTGCCACTCTGTGGATTATCGGCGCCACGCTGCAGTGCGCCTCGCAGGACGTCGCCATGCTGGTCGTAGGCCGTGTCGTCTCAGGTGCCGGTATCGGTTTCGGCTCGTCCGTCGCACCCGTGTACTGTGCCGAGGTCTCGCCCCCAAAGATCAGAGGTGCCGTCGCCGGTCTGTTCCAGCTTTCCGTCACCCTGGGTATCCTGATCCTGTTCTACATCGGCTACGGTGCGCACTTCATGGACGACGACCGTTCATTCAGACTCACCTGGGGCATCCAGCTCGTTCCCGGTATGATCCTGTTGATCTGCATGTTCTTCTTGCCTGAGTCGCCACGTTGGTTGGCCAGCAACGGCCGCTGGGACGAGGCTGAAGACGTCGTTGCCCGCATTTCCGCAGGCGGCGACAAAGAGGACTCTGAGGTTAGAATCCAGATGGAAGAGATCAGAGAGCAGGTCGCCTTCGACAAGGAGGCCGACGACTTCAGCTACTTCGACCTGTTCCGCCCTAAGACCCTCCAGAAGACCATCGTCGGTATGTCCGCCCAGATGTGGCAACAGCTGTGTGGTATGAACGTCATGATGTACTACATTGTGTACATTTTCGAAATGGCGGGCAAGACCGGCTCCACTGTTTTGGTTTCCGGTTCTATCCAGTACATTCTGAACGTGGCAATGACCGTCCCTGCTCTGTTCCTGGTCGACAAGGTCGGTAGAAGACCTCTGTTGATCGTCGGTGGTATCTTCATGTTTGCCTGGCTGTTTGCTGTCGCAGGTCTGCTTGCACAGTACTCCAACCCATTGCCAAACGGTTTTGAGGGAGACGACACCGTCCGGATCGTCATCCCCCCAGAGAACAAGAGGGCCGCAGATGGTGTCATCGCTTGTTCTTACCTGTTCGTCTGCTCCTTCGCCCCAACCTGGGGTATCGGTATCTGGATCTACTGTTCTGAGATCTTCAATAACACCGAGCGTGCCAAGGGTTCGGCCATCTGCGCTTCCGTGAACTGGGCATTCAACTTCGCCATCGCCATGTTCGTGCCATCGGCCTTCAAGAACATCACCTGGAAGACCTACATCGTGTTCGGTGTGTTCTCCGTCTGTCTAACCATCCACACCTTCCTGCAGTTCCCTGAGACCAAGGGCAAGACCCTGGAGGAGATTGACCAAATGTGGGCCGCACACATCCCAGCCTGGAAGACGTCCTCGTGGCAACCAACGCTGCCCTCGCTATCCAGGGCCGAGATCGACGTGGCCTTCGCCAAGGGAGAGAACGAGCACATCGAGGACGCGGAATCGAACGAGAAGCCAGAGATGCGCTACACGGATACCCGCACGAACTCAAACTCAAACTCCGAGTAGTTCTCCGCCACCAGCACTGCTTTTCCGTATAATATCCTGTAATGATGTTGGGACGGCGAGCCAGTCTTGCCGCCCTCCCGCTAATAATGCCATTTGGGCAGCGCTTCAGCGAGGCGTGTGCTCCTCGGGGCCGCCCTCGCCTGTTTCCGCACTGTCGTGCTTATATAGAGGCCGACCATGCCCCTGTACTGTTGTTATGACCATAAATACCTAATTAGCCTCAATGCGCTTTCATAATTACTCATTTTCCCCGCCTGGCTTCGAACCAAGCCAGGGTCTCGTAGTTTTCCCTGCCCGCTTCGCCTTGAGGGCCAGGGTCGCAGTTTGCCCCCTCCAAGAGGCTTCAATTCCGTGGTCGTCGCTTGTGCTCCAGCACTGTCAGCACTCGCGTCGCCAGATGCAGCCAGCACTCGCTGTTCCAGAGTCACAGGCGGCCCTCACAGCCCCCGCGCGCCGTGCAGCCCCCGGCAGTGCCCACGGCGACGAAAACACGGGCATAACGCAGCCGCGCCAGGCACGGCGTCGTCGGGCGTGACAGCTATCTGGCGCGCGACCTCACTCGGCACGAAGCATACCTGGCGCGAGAAACAGCGCAATGTCGCAGGCCCGCTCGGCTGACCCATTGGACTCGACCTGACTGGCCAGCACCCGCGTCGCATTCCTCGCCATGCAGCAGGCGGGTATCGGCCCTCACCCACTGGCAGGCAGGTATCGGCGGCGGTGGCGCCACGCTATACGAATACTACGCGCTCACGCGACGCATCACGCCAGGGCGCGTGAACGCGACGGTCTGTTTTGCCGAGCACGCGTCGTATAGGCGCTGGGTGTCGATCCGCATACCTGAACGGTCCCGCACTGGCCGCGGCGACGGTCTAGGCCCGGGAAACGCCGCCAGTACTGCTGCCAGTATTGCGAAGTAACACACTGTTGCCAGCACCTCTAAGTTGCACTTGCCGGTACTACTGTGTCGTGCACTCCCATCAGTACTTCTGCACTGCACACTCGCTGGTATTTCTGCGCTGGGAACTCGCCGGTATTTCTGCACTGCACACTCCCCACCTCCTTGTGCTCCCACTGCAGTATCCTCGTCACCCCCACTGCAGTATCCTCGTCTCTCACGCTGTTGCATCCTCGTCGCTTTCATTGCCTCTGTTGGGCATCTGTCGTCATACGCGCGGACCGCCAGGCTCGGCGAACTCGGCCTCCAGTGAACACGTCACAGCCCGGCACCAGCGGCACCAGCGGCACCAGCAGCACGACGCCGGACAGCGACAGGGTCCGGACGCTGTGCTGGCAAAACCGCCGGCTGTTGCAGGCCGCGGCACCTCGTATGCCGGCGCTGACGTCTTGAAAGTGGCCCATTTGGAGGAGGTCATTTCCCGCTGTTGGTACACCATGCTTCCTGAAAGGGGCCCAACGCAGTTTCCCCGGTCCAATTTCTCCGTTTCTTTTGTCCCATGGAGCTAGCCGTACGAAGAACGGCCGCAGGAACAGCGCAGGCCCCTTTCGGCAGCCAGGACAGTCCCCCCTGCCGTTTCCCGCTTTTGAGCGCCAAGTCCGGTTAACGACAAGAATAAAAGCGGGGAAGCCCCGAATGGGGGCCAATGCCGAGAATGCCGAGGCCCTCTTCTGCCCCTCCACACGCTCTCCGCGCCCCGCCGCTGGACCCACCAGGAGTCAAAGGGCGGCGTCGGCTCGATTTATCAGCGTAGCAACCCGAGGGTTGGGCTGTGATGTCCGGGGCAGGTGCGGGCACAGCAGCACACCGCACCGGACACTGCGTCAGAGCAGGCGGGTGCCTTGCGACCGCTCTGGCCGCTCTGGTCGCCCGAGCCGTTGCGGTTGACTGCCGCCGTAGATCTGGGGCAGCTTTCTTGTTTCAAGGCCCTTCCCGCACCGGCGCTGCCGTCCGTCTGGTGACGGCTGCTCCCTGGACCCAGGGCCATACATCTGCGGCAGTTCTAATTTGGGAAGCACTACGCCCGTACTCTTCTGTGCTGAGGACGGCCAAGCAGCTCTGGGGAGGCCTTTGTGGTGTGTGCGCCCAAGCGCCCAACAGGCCCTTTCTGCCCTCCGGGGGCGTCTCAGGTGCGGAGCTCTACGCGCTTTCCAGTGAAAAAGTTTTTTCTCGACAATATTTTCCGCATTCTCCATCTGCCAAGAAGTGGCGTGGCAGATTGATGGCCAAAAACCACGAAGCGCTTTTTACTATCTGGCCACAACCGCAGCCGGCGGCGGGCCCCGGCGTTCCCGTGTGCCTGGCAAAGTGCTACGGAGCCTGTCCTACTTGCCGACACAATTTGTCAACGGTAGCCAAGGTCTACAAACACTCAACAGCACACCGGAGCCCAGAGGAGCTTGGCTCATTCCTGCCACATCCCGCTCGGACTCTGTAGGTGTGGTCTTATCACCGCTATCTGAAGCGCCAACGCGTTCCTTGCAACAGACGGTGCCGGAGCAAGAGGATTTCAACCATGTCTGAGATTCGCTGCTGGAGCTGCTGGAGCTGCGAAGTCTTCCAAGCAGCATCACGGCTCCTAGAGCCTGCCCCAACGCTGGCATCCTGCGCATTGCCAGAGCACCCCCCCTCCCCCGCCGGCTGCCGTTTTCGCGGCATCTAGCGCTATTGTGCGGCTCCGTAGACATTGTCCTGTTTCACCGGTATTGTATGTCAGGCTCGCAAATGATAGATTCCACGCCTGTTTTAAAGCCGTATCGCGACCTGTCGAGCATTAGTAACATACACACCAGCACTGGTAATGTATGCTTACTCCGATTCTCAATGGGCAGCATGTCTGTCCACCTCCGCTGACCGCTGGCCGCTGGCCGCTCAACGCGCTGCAAACGAAGCTCGCCTGTCCATGGGGAATTTGGAGAAAGGCACGCAGCAATACAGGCTCCTTGTTTCCACGCTCGTCGGCAGCGTCTATAACAATTGGAATATAAAAGGACCCTCGATTGGCGGCCCTCGAAGTTTCCTGTCGTTGTTTCTCTCTCTAGCCCTCGCTACCTCACCAGCAATCGAAGAGCGCGAGATCAACACAATAGTCAGTCTCCGGCCTTCGGTATAATTTCATAGCCTTTCATCTGTGCAGAAAGCTTTCAAATAGAGTCTTTCCTGTATCTGCTTCACACAGCAATACAAAAACCAAAATGATAGGTCTCAGGGCACTGCTCGATTTCGAGCGTTATAATTACCAGGGGAAGTTTTACGACAGGTTCCCCAAGATCTACAACATTGTCGTGATCGGCTGTGTCGCGTGCATCGCAGGGCTTATGTTCGGTTTCGATATCTCGTCGATGTCGTCCATGATCGGCACGACCGGGTACAAGCAGTACTTCGGTCACCCTAGTGCCACCAAGCAGGGTGGTATCACAGCCTCCATGGCCGCGGGCTCTTTTGGCGGCTCGCTGCTATCGTCCAACTTCACCGATGCCTTCGGCAGACGTGTGCCCTTGCACATGTGTGCCATGTTCTGGATCATTGGCGCCACTCTGCAGTGTGCCGCCCAGGACATTCCCATGCTAGTCGTCGGCCGTGTCGTGTCTGGTTTCGGTATCGGCTTCGGTTCGTCCGTTGCACCCGTCTACTGTGCTGAGGTGTCTCCACCACACATCAGAGGCGCCATCTCCGGTATTTTCCACTTGGCTGTCACACTTGGTATCATGATTCTGTTCTACATCGGTTACGGTGCACATTTCATGGATGACGAAGGTGCTTTCAGATTGACATGGGGTATCCAGCTCGTGCCAGGCTTCATCCTGCTGGTCTGCATGTTCTTCCTTCCGGAGTCGCCACGTTGGTTGGGTGTGAAGGACCGTTGGGACGAGGCCCAGTTTGTCATTGCCAAGATTGGCTACAAGGGAAACATGGAGCACGAACAAGTCAAAATCCAGATGGAAGAGGCCCGTGAACAGGTCGCCATTGAGCGTGCCAGCGGTAGCTTCCGTTACAAGGACTTGTTCCGTAAGAAAACCAGACCAAAGATCATCACTGGTATGTGTGCTCAAATGTGGAACCAACTGTGTGGTATGAACGTTATGATGTACTACATCGTGTACGTCTTTGAGATGGCTGGTAAGACTGGATCCACTGTTTTGGTTTCAGGTTCTATCCAATACGTCATCAACGCCGGTTTGACCTTGCCAGGTATGTTTTTGGTCGACAGAGTCGGTAGAAGACCAACATTGCTAGTCGGTGGTGTTCTAATGTTCACCTTTTTGTTCGCTGTCGGTGGTATTCTGGCCCAAAACACCATCTATGTCCCAGGTGGATTTGAGGGAAACGAATCCGTCAAGATTGTTATTCCAAGGGAAAGGCACAACGCTGCGCGTGGTGTTATTGCCTGTTGTTACCTGTTCGTCTCTACCTATGCTCCAACCTGGGGTGTCTGTATCTGGATCTACTGTTCTGAGATTTTCAACAACACTGAGCGTGCAAAGGGTGCCGCTGTCTGTACTTCTGTCAACTGGGCATTCAACTTTGCGCTAGCTATGTTTGTCCCATCGGCCTTCAAGAACATCACCTGGAAGACCTACATTGTGTTCGGTGTGTTCTCAGTGTGTTTGACACTCCACACCTTCCTATTGTTCCCAGAGACCAAGGGTAAGACCCTGGAGGAGGTTGACATGATGTGGGAGGCTAATGTTCCAGCCTGGAAGAGTGCCTCCTGGAAACCAGTTATCCCAGACATTACCCAACAGGACGAAAGTGACTTCGCATACGGTAAGCCTGAGAACGAGCACATCGAAGACACTGGTAGCTCTGACGCAAAAGTTTCCAATAACGAAAACACTAAGTCTAACTCCATCCTTGGATAGACAACGTCGCATTTTTAACCTTGGTTAAAAATCACAAAGATGCAAGATGCAACTCTCGCTATTCATCTTTCTCCATGCTTTAATGACCCCCACCCCCATTCACGCCTATAATTTTAACTTTGGAATTTTTGATTTGAACCGTATATTATTTTTTGACCGGCTGCAGCTTTATACATGCCTCAGGCTCTGCACCTACTACATTCGGCTCTTCTGCACTTTGCGGCGTCTCGGCCCATTGGGCAGAGTGACCGGGAGTAACAGCGCTGACAGGACGCATATATACATGACCATATAGATTTATTGACACTCCTAGCATATGACTTTGTTTAGGAGCGAACATGATATATTATTTGATAAAGCATATTTTCTTTGGAGCCTAAACGCATGTTTTTCTTGACAATTGGTGGTCATCGTTCTGCCTGTGTCGGCACGGTCTAAGTTCGCTGCGGTCAATGTGGTATCGATGCGCTTTGGTCAAGTCCGCGCTCATAAAGTAATATTCAGACTATGCTTTTACATTGGAGTTGATTATTTTGGTAGTCTTGAATCTCTCCGGAGTCTTGTTTTGCTATATTGCTTTGTTATTTCTTCGGCGCCTCTTCTTTTCAAGATGCATGCCGGAAATCCGATTTATATATATATATATATGCATAATCCACGCAAGTATAGACTGCTTGGCTGCGGGAAGAAGAACTCAAAGTATAAAAGGCACAGACTACGAATGCTCTAGTGGACAAAAGGATCTACAATGGTGCCGTTCGGTGTTGATAATGACTACAGCAAACTAAAAAGCGCAATTACTTCTCTTGCAAAGTTGGAGATGCCCGAACAGGATTTAGATGTACTTATCTCCTCTCTGCACGGGATTAACCAGTACGAGGACCTGCTTTTGCAGGCTAGGGATCTCTGTATCAAACGTTTTATGAAGTGGAAAAGGGAGATGTCACCGCTAACTGTGGGAGCCGTAGGTCCGAAACGGAAAAGAATCATGCAGTTCTATCTAGACCTTTGGTTTTTAATGTACAGAACACAATACACGCTGGAGCCGTCGTTCGAGACGGAACATAACCTGATCGTGGAGCAGGTGGAAACGAGTATATACTTCCCCGAAGAGCCTGAGCAAAGGATAAAGCGCCAACAACCTGAGAAGCGGATACAGCGCGAACAGGAACCACAGCGTAAAGGACCGGAACAGCAGGAACATGTGCAACCGGATAATCTGATCATTGAGGAGGTCAATGTCACGGATTATTTTGATTGAACCCTTCCCCGTCGTCACTGGCAAGAAGCCTAGTGTTTCACATCTCGTCATGTAATATTAAATATCTAATCTAAACTCTATAATGATGGTGTTTGTAATTCTACGGATATTCGGTGAAAACTAATCTTGTGAATCCTTTTCTTCGGATTTCATTTTGTAGTACAGTGGCTTGTCGAAGACGTGGTAGTGATGGCCGTTCTCGCCCTCGTCGTAAAACGTGTCGGGGAACTCAAAGCGCTCGTCCTCTGGGTCTTCAATCCTCTCAGCTTCGTAGATGGTGTCACCGAGTGTTCGGATGGTGTCATTGTCGACCACCTGGAATTTGCCCACTTGCAGCTCTGTGTCGGTGATTGTGCCTCTAGACACACGGGCGTAGCCGTGTCTGCGCAAACCCTTGTAAAGTATATACTGACACCATCTGTCGTCGTCCTCAGGGTCGATGTCGTGCATGCCAGACTGCTCACTGACGTAATTGTTGTAGTTGCCCTCGTGAGGGTCTGTGACGAGGTAGCTCAGTAGGATAGAGGGCCTATCGGTGCTACCCATCAGTCTGGCCATTTCTTCACTCTGCAGTCTTCTATCCTCCTCGTCCTCCTCCTGGCCGCCGTGGAAGACGAAAACATCAACGAGAATGTCATCGTAGGTTTTCAGTGTGGCGTGAATGGCTGGTGCTAGCTCACCGTCGGGGGATGGCAACAAGTGGTGGGTGGAGTTGACAATTGGGAACTTTGAGAGCAACACACAGCCCCAAGTGTGTTTGTTGGGACCGGGACCAAAATCTGCGTACATGTTCAAGTCGTAGCCAAGTTTGGCAGTTAAATCTCTGTTACCCATTGTGATCCGCTGTGTGTCTGTCTCGAGCAATCCGACAACATCCAATTCCATTTCTTTAATCAAGAACGCCATACCGTCCTGAGAGCCCCACATGTCGTTGTCCAGACCAAAGTGAATCGTCCAGATACCGGCTGTAAGCATTTTCTCTTCAGGGTGGTAGGGCTGTGGAACGCCAACAGGTCTCAATTGGTAGACAAACAGGCCAGTGAAGAAAAGCAACCCGGCTGCAACGAGACGTAACCGTCTAGCGAACTTTCTTGAGACCGAAAAGTCGAGATCTGCTACATGAGAAAGCGAGTATAAAGATCCCAGTACAACGCAAGTTGTGGAAAAGCCCAACACTACCTCAATTTTTTCCCTCAAAAGCCATCCTAGTGGGACAAACGCGTATGCAACTACCCAAACATGCGCCAAAATCAAAATGACATAGAGGAAAAGACCTAGATTGAATACCCAAAGACTGTTCATAGCTGCTAGAGTAGTGGAGTAAATTGGAACCACCCAAATTAGAGAAAGCACGTAGAGTAGTCCACCATATATGTATTTGTTCCATCCTGTTATGTCCTTCTTACAAAGAACACCTGTTGAGACTGCTAATAGAATAACAGATAGTAGGGGCTTTTTCACAGATTGCCTAGCGGTGAGAGCGGCAAAGAGCAAAACAAGACATGTGAGTCCACTCCATGGCCATTGAAGTGGGCCTTGTCCCTCTTCACTGTAGCCTTCCCAAGACCAGTAGATGATAGTGGATGCATCGGTTAGCAATTGGTGAATGGAGAATATCAACGACCCAAACCCTAATGATACCAGTAGTTTGCTGAAGAAGTTGAACGAGCGTACAGGTGGAACATCACTGGTCTCTTCAAAATTGATGGAGTTTGCGTATGGCGCTAGCAGGCCAGAAATGGTGACCAATATTATGCCGGTCTTGTTGTATCCACCGTTATCTTCCTTCATAATAGGCCATAAGGGGTTATTCGAGTAGAAGCCCATTTTCAAAACCACGGTTACAACCAAACCAAGCAGCCATGTCGATATAAATGCCGTGTTCAATTCGGTATTTTTTAAGGCCTTGATGTTCAAGACAAAGAAGGACATCAAAAGCACCATTCCGACGGCTTCCACAATCAATCTTGATTCTGGCGTGCCAACTAAGTATCCACCAACAGCAATTAAGCCACCACACAGAACACCGTACTGATAGATCACGATAGGTACCATTGGAAAAATAAGAATTATTGGTCCCGCATATCCCAGAATGGCAGCCTCATAGCCAGATATGCCCATATACCAAAGAGGAAAGTACCACACACTGCAGGTCAACGCAGTTGCCGATGTCCAAAATACAAATCCGTTAAAGGTGTTCGTCAAGATATACAGATAGGAATCGTAGGCAGGGCTGCTTTCCCTTGTAACCAAAGTAATATCTTCCGTCTTTTCGACCAAAATCTGGATCTCGTCATCATCGGTTTGCAGAAGTTGGGTGTGCGTTATATCGGATTCAAGAATACTGGCATCATGGTCTTGGATCACCGTCTCTTCAACCTCCAGATTTTCGTCCAAGACAACTGTGGTATCAGCTGGTTCTTCCTCAGCATTCTTGAAGTAAAAGAAGGGAGCTCCGTGTCTCAACGCATCAAGCTCTAGTGTTATGGTCATATGTTCGAAGTCATGGTATGAGAGGCCGTCAAAGGCTATGTCGAATATGATCAAAGACCACTCAAAATATGCATAGATGGAGTACGCGCCAGCCCGCTCCTCGACCTGGTGTTGAATGTACCAGTATATAAGCGGAAAGATGGTCCCAAAAAACGTCAGCATAGTGATCAATTTTCTGATCTTATTTTTCCTGGAGTTGCGCACGACCAGGATATCCCATGGCAGAGTCAAAACAATGTAGGAGATCATGAAGACGTCGTGGACATCGTGGTCGTCGGTGCTGGTGATGTATACCCAGCCACCACAGGTGACCGTTCTCAACACGCCAACGATAAGCTGGGCCAGAGAGCCGTTGAGATAGAAATGCCCCAAAAGCAGCAGGAACCTAGGAAACGACGTCAGAGCGATCAGAATCTGGAAGATCGACCTTTCAGGGTATCGGTCGCCGATTGTCGCAGAAACACTGGGAAACCACTCGTCTGGGTAGCTGTAGTACGCATTGGTTACAATTTTGTGGAAATGCAGAGTGTAGCCGGTAACGAACGCTGCCAAGAACGCCGCAGACGCGCACACTGTGTGGGTGAGAGGGATAATCTTCCCATTGAGTTCGACCATCCGACCTTAGTGCTTTAACTGATGTGTAGATTAGTTTTCTTCTCTTGGCAGTGAGCCCTTCCTTGTTCCAATACCGTTTGAAATGTGTCAGGATCTGAGGTGGAGCTGCTATAATCAACCTCTATGCTAGCGTCTCAAATCTGGGAAACCACGCGCTTGGAACCCTAGCCATGAAATAATTCCCTTTAGTAGCTCTGTAAAAATATTTGCACGAGGTATACGGGTTTAACCCGCCTCTCCGGAAATGGAGGCCAATGCCATGTGGAGAGGGTAATCCCGCTTTCTTGGCATGCACTTGGCGGCTGCACAGTAATAACCATTGGCGAAGTCAAATTCAAGAATTGGGCAGGGAGAAGTTGTGTGGTATTTTGCATGACATTTTCTGTGTGTTGAGAGAGATTTTCGTCGTGTCCTCTTCTCTAATATTATTGCTCCTATATATACAGTTAAGGAATTCGGACAGTCAATAGGCTAGTTCCCTGGCAAGAAAATCAGACCTCGCTCATATATTCGCAGATTCGCTGCTTGGATGCATATCATTCGTCCTTCATGTGGAATTTAACGTACACAGAGCAGGCTGTAGTCCTGTAAGTGATATTGAGAGATCAGCCAAGGGTATTTACCACCCTAATAACTCTGATCAGTAAACTAGCAAGAGTTCCCGTCAAGTATACCAAGAGGGAGAATGTCGAGTCGGTTTTCCACCTGCAATTGCCAACCCGGTGCTTCATATGTGACGGGCAAAAACTACGTTGGTGAGCCAGACTGCGGTGCTGGTTCTCGGATTCTCTAAACAATTCTCCATTCACAGTGCAAGGTTCGCCGACTCTGTGGCCCCGACGACTCTTCAAAATTCTGTTTGGCAAGGCTATGGCAGTGGCTACTGCTCAGTCATTTTGAATGAAAGCTTGGAAGCTTAGGCTGTACAGGCTCTCGTTCCAGCCCGCCTGGTATGGTATTTGGACGGCACGACGATGTAGTTTCAGAATAGTGAGTTCCAGAAAAGGAATTCTGGTGGCCAAAACTGGTGGCACCGTCTTCGCTGGTGTTACGTGGCTGTTAAAGCTTTTGGACCTCCTCCAAGAAATGGGCCGTTGTTTTCTGTACCGTCATGACTGTCGCATACATCATTCACTGAGCTCTTCGAAGCTCAAAAAGTCAATTATAGCGACTTTTCCTACGATTGGTGGAAGCGAGACAGCATGAGCACGCTATGATGCTACTCGAGTGCGCTGTCAGCTCTGTTAATACTATCCATCTATTCGCCGTTCCATGGTATTGTTACCCGGCTCCAGTCAATGTTTTATCGACGTCCGGAAGGCCCGATATTATATTGTCCGTTTAATTAAGCTAGTCCAAAGAGCTGAACGGGCACTGAAGAACATACGTTAGCCCAACGGTCTGTGAATGGGCAGCAAAACCGTCAACAAAATTGGATTACATAATATCTTGGGTATGAGTTCTACGCGTTTTTCACGCCTAGCCCAGGAGGCCAGACGCCCAGGAACGGGTTTCCACTCATCTTTTTAATCCCGTAGGTCACGTGCGACATATTTCGTTAATGGTACCCTTTTTGGGCGTTCCACGGCTTCCCGCAATGATAATACAATAGTGACGGCTGGGCTTCGTGGTTACGATTTTGGTTTGCCAGAGCAAGGCCGAACGAAATCGTTTGGCTAGGTATGGTAGATTATAGTAAGCAAATTGAAAAAGAAGACAAAATTGCCTCGTCATCGGATATATTTCAACAAGCGATGGCGTCATAAATATACGTAAACTTCGCCGATTACATAGCTAAATGGCTTTGCAATGTCGATCGTTGTTATTTTTGGCACAACACATATTGCTGGGCGCCAAAATTCAGACATGTATCCCGCGAATCCAGCATGACCTTAACAGCTGGTCGTCTGTCTCCTTTTGCTTGCTTCCACGTGATTGGAAATCTTACTGGTTCGGTTGGTAATATTAAGGATGGGACTATCTTCATAGCAGAACACTTGCGAATTTGATAACGCCACAAGTTCGAACCCTCGTTCATCGAGTTCAAGGCACCAGTTGCTGACTATTCGGTCTGTAATGACGAACTATCCGGAAGTGGCAGTGTTCGACCTCGATTACACAGTGTGGCCCTGCTACTGTGATACCCATTTGAATCCGCCATTCAAGCCCATCAAATCTGAAAATGGAGAGATCCACACGCTTGTTGACTCATGTGGGTACGAAATAAGCTTTTACAGCGATATTCCTCGGATAATCATTGATCTCAAAGAGCATGGGGCCAAGATTGTCTCTGCATCCAGAACCTGGGCACCTGAGATCGCGAAAGAATTACTAAGAAACTTCAAGGTGGAATTCCAGGGTGACATAGTACCCATGATCGAACTCTTTGATGATCTTCAGTGGGGGGAACGGAGCAAAATTGGACACTTGACAGATGCGGTTAGCAAACTGTATGGACACAAGGACTTGAAGCAGCTCACAATGTGCTTGTTTGACGATGAAAGTAGGAACCAAGAGGTCGAGCGTTATGGCGTTAAATTTGTCTATGTGACAAATCCTCAGCAGGGCGTGACATGGCATCTATACCAAGCATATCTAAAAACTACTTAGTGTATTTATTTCAAATGCCGTTTTTTTTTAATTTAATGTTTTGGACCTTTTGTCTTCATTACTACGCAATGCAGGAAAATATATATTGTGAAGAGAAATAAATATTGAATATACACCTGTAAACCCGTCCTTTTACGCCAATAGGATAAGCCCAGGGCCAGGAAATCTCAATATAAAAATCCACTACTCATTCTAACCGTTTAAAGCAGAGTTTTTGAAACTTCTTCATGGCAATATTGAATTGGCACGAAAAACAATTGTTTTCATGTTGTTTCTCAGTTGTCTATTTAGAAAAAGAATCACAAATAAGTATTTATAAAAGCTTACTTGGTTAATTGATTTCTCAATGGCTTGCTTCCTCTAACTCCAAAGTGTACTAACTCTTACTACATTATATTCTATATATTCTCACTTTCATATGTTAACTTTTCGACTTCCGATGGAACTGCCAAAATCCTCGAACTCCTTGATATCGTGATGTTCTACCAAATCATAATGACTCTGTATTTTTAAACCGCTTATTAGTGTGCCTCAGCCGTTAGTATCGCTTACATGGGTTTCACCTTCAACAAAATGTATTGTAATGATAGTGCCACTTATCTTCCTCTATGAAATGTGTACTAGACAATAAAATACTTATTAAATTAAAAACTGTTTAAAGAAAGGTTGCTCTTATTATAAAACCATATAGAGGATAACACGAACGTTGCTATCGTTTAATGGCGGCTGGGTCACATTTTATACCTTTCCATCTAGGGTTTCAGTACACTACTATCAGAAAATCGGCATCAGTTCTTTTCCATCAACAACTAAAGTCTGAGTTGTCCAATGCTAGTCCTTATTGTCAGCTTTGAACCTCCGTCTTTGAAGTAATCTTGTGCTCATGTCGCAATTTGCAGATAGCGTGTGACTAGAAAATGGCCTACTAGCCGTTACGATTTTTTTATTTTCAACCATAAAAGAGCCTTGTTGGCGCAATCGGTAGCGCGTATGACTCTTAATCATAAGGTTAGGGGTTCGAGCCCCCTACAGGGCTTTTTTGTCTTCACATATTTACCAATATTCCCGAGCAACAATTCTTTTCATTTTCTAGGAAACGAGCCTTACTATTCTTTTACTGTAAAATCGCACTCATCTAGGAAAGTTGTTGCCAATTTGGCAGCTGGTGTATTTATATTTTTGCCAAAACTTGATGAAATCGCGCTCTAGGGTTTGAATGGCCCATCAAGTAGTTGTGAAAATTACTACTGGTTATTTCAGTTATTCAAGGATACATATGGGATCTATTTTTACAACATACCTGTCGTTATACGTTTTAATATGAAGTTTACCTGCTATGAACCCAGCTTTAATAACAAAATGGAAAACACCGATTTTTATGTTGTATAACGCATCTGAGTTAAACAATCCTAATAATATAACAATGACGATACTATTGGAATCAATAATAATAGTAGACCGCTGTGCTATGTGCCATAAATTGCAGGTTGATAATATTAATATTCTAGCAAACTGTGGCGCTCACAGAGCACATCCATTCTACAGCGCTTAAAAGTAGCTCATGACTGTGGCAAGTAAACTTGTTAGTCTCTCTAAAAATATTTTTGTTGTAATGTCAACTGGATAGTAGGTATCAATAATGTATAGTGGATGCCTTGA
>JANIWU010000092.1:0-46663 GCA_030705145.1 Hagleromyces aurorensis | reverse complement strand
AGTGTTGTAGATAATTGGCTGGGCCCTTTATTGTGTTAATGCACGATCGATATTCTTAATCAGTAAACTTGGTATTGAGTAATAAATATTAATATGATGATCGGCCCTTCTTTAGAAGTGACCAAAGCATCTCGATCATGGTTCGAAGAACCTGCTTTTTATATAGCTAATTATTGGAATATGCGACCATCATCATCTTATGAGATTCATACCTCATTAGATATTGGTGTAGACGTGTAGTGTGACTATAGCCTTTAATCTATCTGGAAAAGTCAGGGTAATATTCCGCACTCGTTTAAAAAAACGATTCTAAAAGATATAAAAGGCGACGCCCTCGCCGGAAATTGATATCACAGTTCGTAACATTTTCAATACAGTTTTATAGAAAAAGAAGCTTCTTATACTAACACACAATATAATAACAATTGAACAATTTAACAATTATACTAAATCAACTTCATATTGAGCCAGACACCCCTGTCGACTATACAGCATTTGGTAGCGACGTAATACCAAAAAAAGATCCAAAGCATACCAAATCAGAAGAATAAAGATCTGTCTTCTCCAGCTGATTTAAGAAAAATCACCACTGGATTGCAGCTGCTGTCATTGCAATATCCTCGTTCCTGTCCATGGTTGGTACGTCATAGAACCGTTTCTCGGAATTTGGTAGATGGACACCTCCGTCCATCTCTACGGCTAAGTTCATGACCTCCTCAAGCTTTCCTCCTTTCTTAAATGCCACGTACTGGTTACGTGTTGGAGAGAGCCCATATTTGTACAGACAGACACCAATTTCTTCAGGTGTCGCTAGTGATGTCAACAGCGAATACAGACGGCGGAATTCAGTATTATACTCAATAATATTACCGTTTTTCTCCTTTAGGTTTGCGAACGCCTTGAACAGCCTCGTTACGTTGATCATTCCTCCAAAGTAGCGACTAAACCGCTCCATGAAGTCCTCGAAAATGTCAAGGGCGCCTGGCAATGAATAATTTGCCGTGAACCAGTCTTGGGCTGGTCCACTCGGGTGTTGACCTGGGAGTCTGATGGCAACGGCCTTATCTGTAATTCCTCTACAGTCTATCCTTATCCGAATACCTTGGATACATTGGTTTAGACTGTAGACGTCGTCTCCCTTACCAGTGAATTGCAAGATCGGCAATCCAATGGTCGTTTTTCTTAAATCAGCTGAAGAAGACAGACATCTGTATCTTTTTTTATTTCTTTGATCGTTTTCTGGTATTGCGGCGCTACCAAATGTTGTATAGTTGACTGATATCTAGCTTAATATGAAGTTAGCTTAGTATAATTGTTAAAATTGTTATTATACGGTCTGTTAGTATAAGAAGCCTCTTCTAGAAAACTGTATTGAAAATGTTACGAACTGTGATATCAATTCCTGGCAAGGACGTCGCCTTTTATATCCTTTAGAACCTTTCTGTGAAACGAGGTGCACTTACAACCATGATTTGTTGTTGATCTCGGCTTTAGTCCACAACAAGAACCTTTTGTCAGTCGAAATGTCTTAAGCCAAGGCTAGATGGACATAGCCGCCAGCAGGAAGAAGCACTGTGTCGGGTTTGCAGAGGAACCTATGTACATTACCAGATCACGCTAACCGATGAAGTCTAATTGATTTGGAAATGAGAAATGAAGGAGGCATAGGATCACAGATTTTTTTAATAGTGCCTTATGAGACTCTGGGTGCTATATAAGGACACTATTTAGCTCATGCATGAGTTGGATCGATGTCTAGAAGGAACCAACTCAAGCCGGTAACATTTGAGTAAGACCTTGATTAGTACAGACACTTCGACCCTTAAATTATTAACCACTACCAAACTTCAAAGCTCTCACTATACTTTTCCGAAACCCACTATTCAGATCACCTACAACATATTGTGTAACGTTTTTACGTTAGTCAATCTCACAATAAAACAACGACTATTAATCGAATCAATAATCATGTAACAAATATATATATAAATTACGAGACAGAAGTTGCAAGCTGATAATATTGATATTCGGAATGTACAAGGTATATCAGTGGTATTCTTTTTGTCCATTCTAGCTAAATCAAGAGGGTACCTTTTCTAAAAATTACTAGCTTTATATATGTGAAACCTCTTGATCTTGACATTTCTTCGCATCACTGATGCCGTGGGTCACCATTATCAATCATTGTTTTATTCTCATTGTAATCAGCAGCGGTGCTCACGTATGGCATTGATTCTTCAGAGGTTGCGAGCCACTAACTTTGTGACTATTGTGAACTTGTTAATTTTTCTTTACAACAGGGTAAAACTTTAACTTGTTCTCTTTAAAACTCTTTATGAACCAGATGTTTTGGTTAACTAGTATGACGTTAAATTTAGGATCAACGGTTAATTCCAGTTGTGTCTGATTAGGAAGATATAAAGAGCTACATGTAATACATAATTATTGAAGTACATAAAAGGCTTTTATGAAACGTTATTTCGCGTTTGCATTATTTTGGATTCACGTGTACGTATCTAGTCGTGAACATAACGACAACTCAATAATTGTATTAGAGATCCATTAAAAAAGATAAACTTAAAAAGGCCATTAAATCAAAGGAAGGAATTAATCCTTAACTGCATTTTTATCTATTTGATGAACTCATACCCTTTTTAATACATTTGATTAATATGACAACTAGTGGTTCGGCAGATTTGTCCTCCTTGTCTAAAAAAGGGCCAAACAGGAAGTATTATAAACACGATGTGCTTTACCATGCACAAGGTAATTTTCGGTTTAGGCACGTAATTGAAGGTCTCATTTTAGGTACATTGACTATATTCTGCTGCTATAAGTTTGGTTTAGGTAGCTCACTGGGTTCCGATCTCACACTTAATGAAAAACTGATTCGGACATCCATCTCAAAATATAAGCATCACGTTTTTGAACTCAATGCACACCCTCCATTTGCAATTGAATTGATTTCACTTTGTGTACTAGATCCCGTCATTTTGAGGGTATTTAGTTTCTTAACTCTGATCTCCAGTGAGACATTCCTATATTTCACATTGAAACGAGTTAGGGTCGCTTCAGTAATTGCCTGTTTGATTTATCCAATAATGACATATTGGTTCTATGTGAATAATCAAATATTTGTCATTTCCCTCGAGCCTTTACCATGGTTGTTTTTGGCAATGATAATATACTGTTGGCAGAGTCTGAAGACATATAAGCACTTTAGTTGTAAATGGTGGATTCATTTGACAATCCTTGGCATCTGTCTGGGTTTAAATTCAGCAACAAAATTTTTGGGAATATTTACATGGATTTGGATTTTACTGTTGGCCATTTATCAGTTCTGGTTCATATTGGCTGATTTAAATGTAACTAAGTCTCATTTATGGAAATATTTGATTGCACAGGGAATTTTTTTGGCTGTCCTTCCAGTTTTGCTTTTCTTCACCTCATACACTATTCAACTTTATCATTGGAATGGAGGCGTTTCTGCATATGATGTATACATGTCTGTTGATTTTAGAACTTTTTTGAATGGTCCTATTGAGACCGCAGATAAACTGTATTATGGTTCGACCGTGGTATTAAGACATGATGATTCGTTAGGTGGATACCTACATTCTCATCCATATAACTACGAAGCAGGATCACTGGAGCAGCAAGTTACATTACTCAATCTTGAACCTGAAGAAGATAATGAATGGATAATTGAGTCTGCTCATAATCCAAGTGTTGACGATGCCACTGCTGTTCAAGACTTGGAACAAATTCGATTGAGGCATAAAAAAACTGGAAAACTGTTGCGCGCCTCGACAGCAAAACCACCCGTCTCTGAGCAAGAGTATGATAGGGAAGTCAGTTGTACTAAAGATGCAGATTATATCGGGGATGCTGATGAAACTTGGCAAATTGCAACGATTGATAATAGAATGAGTTCTTCTATTATTCCTTACCGAACTTTGTTTAAACTGAGTAATAGTGGCCAGCAGTGTACATTGATAGCACACGATATAAGACTCCCCCAATGGGGATTTAATCAGCAGGAGGTTATATGTCTCGAATCACCAAACTTGAGAAAAGCATATTTCCAAATTGAGAGAATAGCCCCCAAATCGCCAGAAAAGGTTGGTACTGTGAAAATTAATTACCTAGACGATGGGAAAGGAAAACTATATCACATCTTGAAACTAATACTGGAGGTCATTCAAAAACAGTACAAATTTAACTACTATGAAAGAAATGTAAAGAAAATTTCACAAGTCCCATATGAAAAATGGCTTTTTTATGTTACAGATGATTCTTTGGCGAATAAAATTAATTTCGGTTACTACGTTGCTATTGCATCCTATCTTACATTGATATTTTATCAACTTTACTTTTGGAATCCCTATCTGCAATCAGATACAAAAACTCTCTCTTCGTTGATATATGAAGAGTTTGGGTTAGAATGTCTTTCAGGGTGGTTTATTCATTACTATGTGTTTTCATATAGTCCTCATGAAAATTTGGAATACATTCTGTTTGGATCATCTATCATATTTGGACAATTATTATTGCTCCAGTCCCTGAACACTTTGTATCATTGGAGAAAAATTACCTTCGTCATCTTTCTTGCCTACTGTGGTGTTGCAATATACAAAAGTCAAAACTAACAGCAGAAATTGCTGTATTAATTAGTTGAACACAAAAAAAAAGTTTGCATATGGCATTTGTGTAAAGTTTAGAATAATTCATTATTCATTAGAGATCCATATTTCTGGGTGCTTGTTGGACTTATTATTTCTCGCTGGTCTCTTTGTTGCTTCTGGAGTCTGCAATCCCTGATACTAAGAACCCAATTGTTTTGTCAACCTCGTTTAATAATTTTTCTTTCTTCCTAATCGCTTCTATTTTCTCATCCTCAACTTTAAGCAATGCCTTTTGGAGTGTATCAATCTTGTGTAACTGTTCTTCTCGAGAGACATCCACACCAGGCAATGAGTCTATGAGTCTAATAATTTGTCTTGTCTTCAAGATGAGATCTGTAGAAAGTTCATCAATTGTATTTGTAAACTCGTCTGCATTGGCAACTATAGCGTGCCTATCGGTCATTTTTGGTTCTGAGTCTCCGACAGGTTCGAAATCATGATTCTTATCTATATAGTTTAATGTTGCGCAGAATTGTTCCATCATTTGGTCCAGGCATATTTGAAGCTGCGTTAATCTATCTGTCATTCTGCCAAAAACAATATATTAAGCTGTCAGATGAGCATCAAATTCTGTTTCTCAACCTCAAGCTGTTTTTCTGATTCAATAATGTGTGTAGTAGTTCCAGCTGAATTCATTTGTTTTAATTAGTGTTAACATTGTTTCGATAATATCTGAAAATCTGTTCGGAATAAGAGGGAACCCAAAAACAAGATTCATAATAATAAATGGACGACAAAGACATATCAGAGCTGTTACTATTATTGGATGAGTATGATTTGCTTTTGGAACAACTTCAGAGGTCTATGAGCGATGGTTTCAACAATCTTGGAAGAGCCAATTATTACAACAAAGATTCATTACGTGGAAGATACGGACAAGATTATTGGGATAAGCGCTATTCTGGCCAACTGACTGTAGAGATTGATAATGACTCGCTAATCGATATAAGAAGAACTACGTGTGAATTGGCTAGCAGAGAAGAATCTCAAGATCATAAAGCAGGTGAATTGAAAAACCGGAAAAAAGGTACTAGTCCGGAGGACAAACCATCCATCGCTCAATATGCCGATCCGATAACTATGTTTGGAGGAGGTATTTCGATACCCACATCACTAAGATTGTGCCAATCAAACTTTAAAAGTTGCATTTCTTTGTTTGTGAAACTAATAAATTGCCGGAAAAAGATTGACAGCCTCGTCAGCCAAGCCTAAAAATACTAAAAGATTTTTACCAGTAGATATACTATGTGGGTAACTTGCTCATGTCTATTGGCAGATTGTATACACTGAGGCAAATTGTCTTCTAAGGAAATTATATTTCTTATGCTGTAGATTGTATAGTGTTCTCTGTATTAATATTTATAAACGTCTTAACATAAGATAATGCTGTCAGCATACTTGCACAACTTGCATGTGAAAAGATGACAACATCTTAACTTGAAAACATAAACAAGTTCAAGCAGAATCTTGACCTGAGTTATAATTACAAACTCCAACGATTTTGATGTAAACCCCCATAAAAAAACGAATGCATGTGATAATTACGGCTTTCTGTAACTTGAAAAATGTAGTATCGGAGTTGGGTGGATCAAGCAAACAGTTGAATCACCTAACGAGTGAATGTGTTATCTCCTAACACTGGGAAAATGAATGGATGGAACACCTTGCAGTGTCCAAATGCAATGAAAATGTAACGACCTTACCCATATAAAGCAAAAAAAGACTTCAAAAAAAAAAGACGATCTGAATTTTCTCATGGTCTTACTCGCCAGCCGCGCGGTTGCACATGCGGTTGTTAGTCCAGTTATCACCATCTTACTGTCATAACGACGGTGAAAATTCAAAAGTCCATGTATTTCGAGTGCCAGTCTTGTATCTGGACCTGTATTGGTGTATTGGCTTCGCTGGGCATATGATAGTACAGCAAAATGTCATCGACCGATCTTCTTGGAGCTGGAGAACCCTCATAGTAAGATTCTGACTCCAGTTTGGGAGTATCTAACAATCTTGAGTCCGAATTCCTCCGGACCCTAACCTGCTTGTTGACCTTGGGTGTGTTTAAACAACCAGTTGAGACACTGCCGTTATCGGTATCGAAGAATACGTCGAATTCCAACTTGTGAGTCTCGCTCTGTCTGTCGAAGGCCTCGAATATTTCGTCCTCCTGGGTTTCCTTCGATATGTCCCGCAACGAGTCATCTTGTTCGAGAAACGTCTGTGTCGAACTTGCCTCTTCCTCAAGCAAAGTGGGGAAATCGTAGTTCTTCAAAAAGTCGATAGAAAGGTCGCTAGAGTTCGATCTTCCGACCTGCTTGTTCTTGAAGTACTGCTTCTCCATGCTCATCAGATGAGCCAGGCGGTTAGGCGAGGAGGGGAAATCGAGCACAGAGGTGGCCATCGTGGCGTTTGAGAGAACGCGGCCGGTGCTGTCTGTGAGTTTCGAGTAGTTGGACGATGTTATGGATGCAGTGCGGGTCATTGACATTCTTGCTGGGTTGGAAAAGCGCTTGTTCTCCTCGGAGCGCTTGAGAATGCTCGAGCTTGCGTAGCTATGCTCGTCCGGAATGCTCTGTGTGACGAACGCCCTGCTTAGTGCCTGGTAGTTGTCGCTGTGCAGTTGGCTGGCGTCGGTCTCTTCATAGCTGGCGTCGTGAATGACGTTTGCACCCACGGGCGCCATGTTCTCCTTCGCGTCCTCGAACCCGGTCCGCGAGTTAGCGTGCGAGATGTGCTGGAACGCAAATGGCGTGGAGATCTTCTTCGTCTTGGCCTTGGCGGTGCGCTCGTCCTTGATACGGAACAGCTTCAGCAGTGCCTTTTTCTTCGACGTCTTCTTTCCGGGCGCGGTGGACTTCTTCGTGTTGAAGATGTACGAGCTGAGCGGGGGCAGCATGATCTTCTCTTTGTTGGGCAGCATGGGCTGGTCGCTGTTGATGACGTTGACGTCGACGTTGTCGTCGTCGTCGTTGTCCATCAGCTGCTGCGTGTGGAAGTTGTACAGTTTCTCTGCCTCCTCGTCCTCGTCAAGCCAGATCGATTTCATCTGGGGCAGGTTGCCCTGTGCCGTCAACGGTTTGGTAGCCATGTCCAACGGTGGTACTCTGCTTTGGTTCGTACTGGTGCGCCTTGGTCGGTCGTGTGATGGAGATTTGCAGGAGGGGACGCCTTTGTCCGCAGCGTCTGGTTCACTCCAACCGTGAATCTTATATATCCTAAGTGCCGATTCGCGTTGGGCCATCTGAAACAGAAGTGTAATGGTAGTTTGCCTGTCGTGCATCGGCTCCTCAGCTCTGCAAGCTTTGGCGACGGCGGCCGCACGAAAAGGCGTATAGGTCCTAGCCCGTCATTTTTTGGTGTAGAAGCGCGAGCAGAGAATGCCTAAGAGAGCGCTCGCGCACAGGATTGATGTTTATGGTATTTGGTGTTCTCGTTATATTTCCCCTTTGGGATGTTTCTTAACTGCCCTGGAACGGAATAAAGAGAGAACCCGTGCAGCAGCCGGGGTCAGGCCACAGAGTTTTCCACCGCCCAGAGAAAACAGCGGAGCCACGCCAAGCTGCCAAAAGTAAAAAGCAATTTTGGAAATCTGCTGCCACAGTCGGGCCGCACAGATAAATTCCACGGCCGTCCGCTCCCTGCGATTAATGACTTTTCTATTTGCGGTAGTACCACGAAAGCTACTCCACCACTGTGAGGTCCGTTTGTTTTTCCTATCTATATCTGTTATCTATCTAAGTTCGGCAAAAGACACCAAACACCTTTTTCTCTCCGCCGGCGTCTGAGCGTAAGGCCAGGCCGTCCAAAGGCATTGTTACCCAAAACAACGGTCTCACAAACGCCAAGTCACGCCTATGTGCGACGAGTCGGCTGCCAGATGCCGCCGTTTTCCCATCGAGCACACGCATTCTCATGTCCGGAACAGGAAACGTAATTGGCTGAAGATGCCGAACGAGAATGCGTGGCGGTGACAGTACTGAGCGTACAGCAGCCGCGAACATCGCGGCTGCTGCTCGATGGCGAGCCCGGCCCTGTGGAGAGCGCACTGGCCAGCCGCGACAATGGCCTGCACAATGATAACGACTGTACCAGTTGATGAGAGAGCGTCGAGCTATATTGCATTGCATAGAGAATATATACAGCGACATTCCAGGGAACCTGGTGGTTCCTTGAGGTCCCCTGGTGGTCTTCCAGAAGCGTACCGTCATCCCACCCGCAATGGATGCCCGGTGCATGTCAGAAACGTCGCAACGCACGGACGAATAATGGGGTGTTCCACTGGGCCCGCTTATGCCAGACTATAGCTCACGTACTCTCTGAAGTCTTCCAGGAGCTGGTCGAGGTCGTCGCGGTCGTTGCCTCTGCCCGCGGCGCGCGCCGCCGTCTGGGCCAAGGGTAGATCCCCGCTGCAACTCTGGGTCTGGGCGCCCGCGGCGGGGACCAGCGGGGAGAGACGCCCAGCTGGCGGGAGAGCGTCGAGGCAGTAGGCCGTGCTGCCAGTTGGAGCGTCCGGCGTAGGGTGCCCTTCGTCCAAGCCCGCAACAGCCGTCCACCGGCACCGCGGAGCCAACGACAGCATATCTGAGTCCTGGTCCGTGCAGTCCCCGCCGATCTCCTGCAGCACGGCCTCGAGCGCGGTGGGGGCCGCACCGCGGCCGGGCCCAGACGGCTTCTCGGCTAAGCGCAGATGCAACAGCACAAACTGCTTCAGGCCGGCCATTGACACACGGGCTGCGCAGCGTAGCCAGGCTTCCAAGTGGGAGCGCAATCAGGCTCAGAAGTGAGAACGCAGTCAGGCTTCGAAGTGGGAGCCGGCACCGGTAGTGCGCGGGTGGTAACCTCGAAGAAGCGGCGATTGAGATGGGGGGACGCAGCTAGCGCAACCTCCGCACCGTTGGTTCCACGCAGAAACCTTCTTTTCCTCCGGCAAAACTGTTGCTTTTCGCCGTCGTTCCCTGCCTCGACGGGCAAAATCTCTTTGTGTGTGTTTCTTTCTCTGCAGGCGGTGCCTTCGAGATGGCAGTCCAGTTTCCTTATCGGGTTGTCGAACTGCCGACCCTGTCGCTACACACGCTGCAGCCGGCAGCCGGAAGCGCTTCTCGAGCCGATAGGAAACTCAAAATCGAAGCAAATATATAGCAGATAAGATCACCGGCGACTGGCGGCGGCCGACGTCTACCACCGCTCGCCGCCTAATGCCTGTCACATCTTGCGACGGTCCACGTGGTTGCAGCCACAGCTGCTGTCGCGCTGCCTCACCGCTTGCGCGGTGGTGTGTCGCTGTCGTCTCCGTCCGACTCGAGCGGGCGCTTCACAATCTTGAAGCTCAGCCCGTTACCGCTCGCCACGTCGTTGACGACGTCGGAGTCGCCCAGCGCCACCGTCTGCTTGTAGCTCCGCCGTCTCAGCCGGCCGTTGAGCAGCACCAGCGACGCCAGCTCGCCCATGGCCCGCGAGCACTTGTCGTTTTTCAGCCCGAGCGACCGCAGCAGCCCGGTGACCCCGAGGATGTTGCGGCACTCCAGCGCGGAGCCCGCGCCGCTGCTGACGACGATGCCCCGCTCCCGCGAGCTCCGAATGACGCTCCTCGTGTTGATGACAAACTGGCGCCGTGCCTGGCTGTCGCGCAGCGCATCCGCGTAGGTGATCTCGATCTTCACGCCCCGCTTCACGCACCCGCACACGCTCTTGTGCTTTAGGTAGACCGGCAGCCGCTGGCTGTAGTTGAAGGTGATCAGGTCGACGTCGAGGTTTGCCGTCGCCAGCGTCACGCCCTTCTCGCTGATCGGCAGCGCGGCCACTATGTCGTAGTGCTGCGACAGCTTCGTCAGCGACTGGCCCTTGGACGGGTCGTCGATCATCACCGTGATCCGCGAGTATATCTTCAGGCCGGTCTTCTCCATGATGTCTGCAAACCGCTCCTCGATGTGGATCGGGTTCATCTCATCAGCCTTGCTGGGAAACTTCAAGCTGTGGCTCACCGTGAAGTTGAGCGCCACATGCGTGTAGCCCAGCTTGTGCAGCGTGAGCAGCGTGTTTCTGACTCGCTTGACATCCTCCTTGGACACCTGCTGTGCAAAGCTCTTCTGCGGCCAATTGACATTCAAATCGACAAGCATTGTGTGTTACACGGCTGTCTTGCTGCAGTAGCGTGGTTGGCGTGTTGCAGCGTGCGGACCCATCCCATGTACCTTGGGCATCTCAAGCGGTTTGCAGAACAATTTTTTGCATCAAGACGCGGAACAACCTAAAATCACGTGTAGCTTGCGTGTAGCTCGCGTGACTTCTTAATGTAGATTTTATCCGGTATTCGTTAAAATCAGCTAGCGTTATCGCGAAGGGTGAAGTTAAGTCTTAGATGTGAATTATAACTTGTCCTCTTTCAGGAGGAGTAGTATCTGAATATTGTCTATTCAGATACTGGTTTATATAGTAATTATTCTCGACGTTGTTTCTATGCCTACACGGTATGGAGTGATCTTGAATCAAACCATCACGTGAGATATTCTGGCTGAATATCTACATTAACGCCAGGCGTTGTGTTTTTGGAAGCGCGTTCTAGTTGCTGATCAGCCGTGCAAAAAGCACAACTCGTCTCTTCTCAATTGATGGTTTTGTCTTTTATGATAGTTTTACTGCAAGCTGTGCTCTATGGTGTGGGTTGCTTTGCTGCTTTTGCAGGATTCAGTCGCTGCCGTGCATGTATGCCCTTGGTTAGATACCAGTTAGCCTTGGTCTAATTATATCAGTAATCACATGTAGTACCGCACTTCTTTGTCTACACTGCCTCCACCAATGTTGTGACAAAAAAATTGCAGTCTTCGACACGATTTGCTGTTAGCCGGTTTACAGTTCACCACGAAAAAGTTGGGACCCCAGATCTTAAACCGAAGTTGTTTTATGCAAATTTATTAAAAACTGATTATTAGTTACGTTTCCTCTAGTCATACAAAACTGCTAGGGTTGGAGCGGAGCAACGGTGGTCTACAACAGCAATATCCAACTATATATGCAATCTGCTACTCGGTAGCAGAATCTGCTCATTTCCAACTTACTGATTTTTTCTTGTGGAAATAATACAAACGAGTCCAAAATATCGGCTGATGGGAGCGTGAATGGCGGTGTGTTGCCCGGAATTACCTCCTTTCGGAACTTCCATACGCTAAAACTGTGTGGTGTTAGGGGGGATTATGCGCGACGATTTGATTTGATTGTTTTGCGTTCCGTCGTCCAAAAACTCTAATGTAAGAATATTATCGATTTCTTCATTTATGTTATCTTCAGTTACTCTATTGACACCAAGAATTGGAAGCTGTTGACCCTTGGGAAACATCCATTCTCTCCATTGAGTATCGATATTCTCACACAAGTCATATAGAATCATTTTCAGCAACGTAATATGGTTGTAAAACCACGACACGGATCTATTGATGAATATTCTGTAATTTTCCATCTCTTTGACAGCATGTAACATTGTGAAATTATCAAACCTCCTCTTCTCGCGACTCTGGTCTCTCCAAAATTCAAAAAGTGCAAAAAGTGCTTTTCTTCTTTGCCATGTTCTTTTCGATTCCCTTAGTTTTAATCCCAAAGTAACCAACTTGTTCTCCCAGCGGAATTCCATCAAAAAATACTCTAAACTATTCACATACTTTTCCGTCAACGTAGTCTTACTCAGAATCTTGTACGCAAACTCGGTTTCCCTATCGATATCAGGTTTCAAAAAATGGGCGTTCATCCTATCCGTTCTCGAACGATCTATAAAATCTTGCTGATGTGTCGATAAATGAATGAGTTCTTGTTCCTTGGGCTTGAATTTAAACTCCAAATAATTACCTGATGAAATGGGTTTATTTGGCAGATCGCGACAATAGAAAAAGCCTTGCTTGCATAACAACTGGATTGGTGAGCTCAATAAGAGAGGGCTGGTTATATCTATCCTGGGCTCCATCCCTTCACTAATGTAAGTATCTCCTCCTCTTATTATTTGGGTATTTCCATTGTTAGATCCGAGATTAGGAGTAAACGATATCAGTCCATCAGTTCCCATATATTTTTGCGAATTACCATTCGAAGAAGAATTGTAGTCGTGCGGTGTATTTATAAGTTCCAATCCATTTTTTAAAATATCTTTGTTTCTAATGCTGGTGTACTCGTGAAGTTCATTCGAATGGTCTGTAGGAATTTTAGTATTTTGTGGGAAAGAATTCACTATCATTCTGTTAACTGGAGCTATTGAATGTAAGGAGTGTCTAGGATTGTTATTGTAATCTCTATTGTTAATATTACCGTAATCGTTATTACTGGCGGGTGTGTCATTTAAAATTGATGAGATGCCAACACGGGTCCCAGTACTCTTTTTGTAATTGTCGGTTAATATTGTATTACGAGTGTTGTTTGGATAATAGTATTGATCACTTTTGTTTGATGCTAGACTCTCTTGATGCGACAAATTAAGGCTCTCGTCCACCACATGTAATCCACCAATTTCATCATCTTCTAAACCATCAAGATCCTCACCGTTCCAGTTTCCTTTCGAAAGTAATGTTTCACCTTTCGTCAGTTGAGAAGGTGTAGATCGATTGTTGTTGTTACCATCACCATTGGTGACTTTTGGATCAGTCACTAGCCCATTCAATTTTCGCCTCTTTTCTTCCTCACGCAAAACTTTGAGCAACTCTTTGTTAGTCTCCATAAAGTTTTTGGCCTCTCCTTTGTCATTATACTTCATCCCGACCAGCATCCTTTCGTTATTATCTCTCCTTGTTTCAAAATCTATTTGAGAGTCATTAACGCTGTGCTGAGTTGAATCAACTGGTGAGCTAGGATTTTGGCTAGCACCGAGAAGACGTTTCTTAGTTGGAGGATAAACAGTACTGATGTCTTCTCCAGTGGCATGATCTATAAAGTGCGGTCTAGTCTCCTGTATCTGTTGAGTACGAGATTGTTCAGTCTTTGCCGCAGAATCCACTGGGTCAATCTTCTCAGCTATGTTACTTATGTCGGGTTTATTTGTGCTTTGTTGCTCGGAGACTCCCTCGTGGAAAGAACCCGTCTGCCCTTGAGGGTTAGTGTATGTTTGTGCTTCAATTTCGGTAGACTCCGGTCTAACTTTTTCTAATGGCTTAGTTTCTGACGTCGTTGTGGTACCTACAGACACAGGTTTTTCGGTAACACTTTCTGCTCTTGGAACTGCAAAGTTATTTGTACCGTTGTTTTCAGTTGGCTTGATTTCTAAATGTTGTACATCCAATCTTCTAGCTTCATATTGATCTATAGCCGGACTGTTATAATTATTTAATCTTTCATACGTCGTCATGTTTTCTGCGGGTATTTCTTTTTGCGTTACTATTACAGATTCAATTGTTTTCCTCTTTGGCGGTCTTCCTCTCTTCCTCTTTACAGGTATTTGTTGCTGTCCCTGCTGAGTCACTAATGTTGAGCTAGGCTCATTCTTGGGTCTTCCCCTTGGTGCAGATAATTTGGCACTTTTGTTTGAATCAAAATTCGCTGTGGGATCATTGAAAAGTCTTTGAGACTTAGATAGTTGTGCGGGACCAGAAGGCAATACAACCTTCACAGGCTGTGGTAGGCCACTTGGATTGCTAGACATAGCCGAATTTGAGGATTCAATCGACGCATAGGCGTTCGATCTTGGGGCGCTGCCATCCTTCCTAGGTCTTCCTGGGCCTCTGCGCATAGGTGCCCCAGTCACAGGATTTATAGGCATGCTTTGTTGAATTATCTGTTTCGAATCATTAGAGTGATCGTGAGCAGTCTGGTTGTTTCTAGGCGATTCGATATTGCTGTTTTGATATATTGATGACGCTGTCGACGGAGCTGATCGATTATTCTTCTGGAGCACAGTCGTGAGCTTGTTAAGTCTTTCGTTGATATTATTGACCAGTATATCTGTGTTCATCTGATTTTTGAGTGTATCTTCTAATTTATTTTCCAGGACTGTTTGGTTGTGTGATACTGTTTTTATCGTTCTGAGTAAGTCCCGAACAGAATCTGTTACATCAGAATCCTTTTTCAAAATAATATCCTCAAGCGTGTTAAATTTACTAGATATTCCATTAATTTCACTTCTTAGAGATCTCATCGCTGTTGTGACTTCTGCATTATTGCTAGTGCCCAGTGGAGATGCCAACTCACCTTCTTTACAATTCATTGCTAGTATAATGTAGGAAAGTTCTTTACTTGATAAGACAAAACACCCAACAGTTTCTCCAGAGGTCTTCCTCAAAAATATGTCTCTCAAATTTCCAACTAAATCCTAAATAAATATCCCCTCGAAACAATATTATGTCTGTTGTTCTTTTCTGTTTCTATTCCTATTTTTGAAATTATTTTGGTTTGTTTTCCTATACTTTTTGCATTTGCACTAATTAATCTAATAAGGTTTTTTCTACGCTGACATTTATAGTTTATATGAAAGGGAAAAAAAAATTTAAAAACGACAGGTCAGTAAAGTGACAAAAAAAAACCATTCCCTAAAAAAAGCCCCAAGACGAATCTCAAATACCCTAAACAAAATGATAAGAATTTAACAATTTACAAGCAACATTCCTAGTCACAAGTTTTAGTTGATCACTTAAATTCCTCGCGTGCCTTTGTCTTCACCTATAATTCTGACCACCTGTACATTTTATCGTTGCGGTTTCTTGTCCCTATGCTACGGTTGCTCTTTTCAGCAAACAAGTTGGACCGATCCATAGAACAGTACGTTTTTACGATCACAGTATTTCACCCTAAAAAATAGATAATTAAACACGCAAATTTTCACGTGGAAAAATAAAGCGGACAAATGATCCTTGCCAGTATAGTATTTTTGTCTCATACATGCTTTTGATAAGAGCAAAATTATTGGTACGTGAAATGAAGCATATCTCTCTTCAAAAACGGGTAAACTAGTGAGTTAAGGCGTTGTTGTATCATTAAATACGATAGTATCAATATTCTTATTTAGGGTTGCTCTGATAGTGTTTCACGATAAAACAGAGAGATGCGTATCTATATCACTAATTTTTTCGAGATGCAACAGGTTTAACTTCGATCCTCTATATTTGTCTATGTATTTGGTTTCCCTAATTTTCAGTATTTCTCCAATCGCCTTGGATGTCTCTTGTTCTATTGAGACCCAATCTTAGATTGACAAATGCCTCGATAGTGCGGTTGACATCCGCAGACATACCGTACTTTTCGGCCAACTTAACAACGTAGCCGTTAATATATTCTATCTCTGTGTCTCTCCTGTACAATGTGTCCTGTCTCATCGAACTTGAGTTTTTTGCACACAATTGGCATCCGATGTTAACAATGTCTTTCACCATGTTTTTCGCGTTAAGGACAGCATTAACTTGCAGCACAGGAAATCCAGGCTTGTCAGAATAGTCTACTTCGTAGTCAAATAAAGGTTTGTACTCTTTACGTAGAACCTTCAAACATTCAGCAACAATCAGCTCGAACACGGGCGTACAGTGGTCTTTCATTTCGCCATTCACACAGTCGACGATGGCAGTCACTGGATTCATGCATGTATTCACCAAAAATTTGTGGAGTTGGCCAAGCAACATTTCCTGGTATGTCATATGCTCCATGCCAAACCCGTCTTTCATCGCTGGCTCCATGAAAAGTTTTATCAAAGCATTTTCCGTCCTATCACGTTCTACAAGGGAATGTTCCTGAATGACTTCATCGGACGACCATGGTAATCTGGACACTTTCATTCCAACCCACCCTGCATGGTTGTAGATAAAATGTTTATCTTGGTAAACCCCATGAGATATGACACCTTGAAATAGTTGAGGTCTCTTTTTGGGGTCTAGAAATATCTCATCTCTTAATATTTCTAGCACACCAAGCCCATTTTGGATCAAGATCAGATTTGTGTTGGAGTTTATATATTTCAAATATGGTTTCAAGGCATTTTTGGTCTGATATGTCTTGGTTGTTACAACCAAGTTGCTGATCTGGTCCACACATTGAAAAGTCTCTGGGCTCTGGCTTTCTGCAACCGTGAATTCGTACAATGGAGTATTCTCTGCATACAATTTCCGAATGCCAAGTTTGGACTGGCAATCTTCCTGAAAAAACTTTAATTTCTCTTGATTCCGAAAGAGTGGAACAATCTTTGCATTGGTGTATCTTAGCAGGTCAATGGCCAATACTGACCCCATTGCTCCTAAGCCTAGCAGATGCACTACAGGTTTGTTTGATACAGTCATCTTAATTTTGAACCCTGGAGTCACTGTCAATTTTGTTATTTCTCGGTAAAATCCAATTTTATGATTTAGTAAGACCTTGTTGTTTTTGATGAGATAATTGACTAAAAATGTTTGACTTAAAGAAATAACTATTTATTCTGTTTTTTTTTTTTCGAATTTTATTTAGTGTATATCTCTGCACAGGCCGTGGTTCAAGATTAAATTTTTTTGCAGGCGATGACTATCTTGTCAGAAGCGCCCTGACTAAATAAGAGTCATGAATATAAATGATTTAATATTATATTCGCTTTTAATTAAGAGAAACTGTGCTATCTATAGTAAAAAATCTAGTTATACCATCATTTGTGCTCCTCGTTTAAAGTTCACCTTTGATTGTATTGTCGGTTTTCAAATCTCTGACACTGACCCTTAGTACACCATCTTTGTTGATGTTGAAAATGATCTCAACACCCTTAGAAACACCTTTGATGCCCAAATCCATTAGTTTGTTGCCCAAAGTGTAATGTTTTTCTCTGATAATTTCTGGTTCTACATCAGAGTCTGAAAACTCTTCATCTTGTTCGTCCTCAGAAGCGTTTGATTCGGGTTCAATTGTTTTTTCTTCAATATGATGTTCACCTTCGAAAACACTAACAAGCAGATCGCCGGTAGCATTTTTCAATGTAATCTTTTTCTGAACTGGAAACGAAGTTTCGGCCAACAACACCGGTAAAAAGTCGCCGTGAGAACCAGCCAAACCAATTGCCTTTGGCAAATGGGGAGTGTTTATAACAACAGGTTGAAGAGCTTCAGATAGTTCTTCGGCATCATAATCACTAACAAGTCTTGCCTGTAATGCTGCCCCAGATGCCGAAAGCTCATCAGGTTGTTTAGATGTGTTTTTGTGCAATGGTCCAATTATATCAACACTCTCTGGGAATAAAAACTCCAAGTTTGTAACAAGCTTGGGGGTAAACGAGACACCACCGGTCAACAAAACGGCATTTACGTCTAAAGGATCAAGTTCTGCCTTCTTGATGACGTTCTCAACAAAAGAGGAGAATTGGCCAAAAACTTTGCTGGTAACCAATTCATATCTCATTCTATTGATTGAAGTATGGTAGTCAAACCCATCAGCCAGCGAATCAATGGAAATGGTTGAAGAAGTTGAGTTAGACAAAGTCTTTTTTGTGATCATTGCGTTAAATCTCAACTTTGCCATAGACTTGGCATTTTTTCTAGGGTTGGACTTGTTTTTCTTCTCAAAATCTTTTGCAAAATATTCGATCAACTCCTTGTCTAAGCAATCACCACCTAAATTACTGTCATGTAAAGTTGACAAAATTGTGAAGATACCATTACGAATGGCAATGACTGCGGCGTCGGATCTGGTTCCACCAAAGTCGGCAACCACAACATTCACATCTTCCTCGAAAGGTGCATTATCGGTGTAAGGAAGCAATGCTGCAGATGGTTCATTGATAAACTGAACAACCTCCAAATCTATTTGGGAGGCGGACGCCTTTAAAGCGGCCTTTTGTTCAGCAGTGAAGTTGGTAGGAACAGTTATGACTGCCTGAGTGACAGCAGTACCAATGTAATCTTCGGCAGCTAGTTTCAATTTGTTAAGATGTCTGGATATAACCTCGTCAACAGTAATTGTTTCTTTTCTTCCTTCACCTCTCTCAATTTTGAAGGCTACTTTTCCATCCGCTTCAATTGCTGGAGCACCATTTTCACACTTAGTAGTGTCACACTCACTGTATGGCAATCCAATAAAGTCTCTAAAGTTAATAATCGTATTTTTTGGATTTCTGACTAATTGCTGCAAGGCTTGACCGCCATGGTATTCATCTTCTCCAACGTATGATAGAACCGATGGAATGGCACGTTCACCATCTGGGTTTGCAATAACATCAACGTCGTTTTTCTTGTTGATATAAGCAATCGAAGATGAAGTATTACCAAACGTAATGCCAATGATAGGAGATGTCATTCTATGTAGAGTTGGTTTTTTATTTCTGAGAGCAGTGAAGAAGGTTTGAAGGTTATGTAGAGGTATCTATTAACTATTCTCAATGAGATGAGATGGAAAGTAAAAAATTTTGAATAATTATTTTCGTATTAAATGATACTGTGATAAATATACTAATCTTTTTCTAAAGCCAAGGTTAATAGTGTTTTTAAGCTTGCTCAATTGGGTATTGGTACGACCCTATTATTTAATAATTTGTCGATATCTTCAATTTCATTTTTTTCACAATTTTTTTTAACGTTTTGTATCCGAAATATGGTTGAAGACTGTCCTCCAAACACAAAATTCGCTCCAAAAAGTAAATTGAAGAATAAAAATAATAATGGTCAGATTATTTCAAGTTTCATTTTGATCAATTGTCGTCTCTAAGGATTTTATTGTTACCTCCACAAAATGAATACTTCAATCTTCCTAGAAAATGAAAGTTTATCCATAAGAATTTGAACAAAGGCAATTAAATATCAAATTACACCATATGCTGTTTTATAAATAAATCTGAAAAATATTCATATTTTTACTTACCAGAAAGTATGATAATTTGATTTTATTTGCAAATGCTGTGAATATTGAAAACTTTATTTCACAGGTATTTTAGGTCGGGTAATTAAAAAATCAAAGGATTAAATTGCAGTTAGATAAGTTGAAGTTAAATCATTGCAAACATGTATGGATGACGAGCAAGCAAGATTGGTGTAACTCCCAGAATAACTGCAATTATCTATTTTTTGCATTATAATTAACATCAAACATAGACAGAGTGTATTATGTCACATTCTGGGGCAGCAATCTTCAAAAAAGTCTCTGGTATAATAACGATCAACGAAGATGTGGGACCAGCTGAATTGGTATGGAGGGATACCGACGGCAATAAGAGTCATCTGATAGTCTTGAACACAATTGAAAGATTGCAGGCTACTCCTCAAAGCAGTGAAAAAATGATGTTAAAGCTGATTGGAAAAATTGATCCAACGAAGAAGCAAAAAGATAATGAAGGCAATGAAGTTGTTGCTAAACCAACTACCCATATATTCTCATTCAATAACCGTACAGTTATGGATAACATTAAGGTTACTTTACAACATATAATTTCTCGTTACAATGATGATGCCATCTATGAAGAAAAGAGGAGGAAGGAAGCTGACAGCGAAACATCCCACAATACAATGGAAGCAACGACAAATGCACCTCTGATAAATACCGAAAGGTTAGATGACTCATTATCAAGTCATAAACTTTTGATAAATTTGAAACTACAACAGTCTCTGCTTCGAAAAGATAAAAATTTAATGAAGACATTTCAAGAAACAGTCATAAATGCAGGTCTCCCGGCTGACGAGTTTTGGGCGACCCGTGTACCTCTTTTGAGAGCATATGCACTATTAACCTCCCAAAAAATTGGTCCTTACAATGTTTTGTCAACTATTAAACCTGTAGCATCTTCAGACAACAAAGTGAACGTTAACATATCACGGGAAAAGATTCTTAGTATATTTGAGAACTATCCAATTGTAAAAAAAGCATATACTGATAATGTACCAAAGAATTTTAAGGAACCTGAATTTTGGGCAAGGTTTTTTTCCTCTAAACTGTTTCGCAAACTAAGAGGAGAAAAAATAATGCAGAATGATCGTGGTGATGTCATCATAGATAGATATTTATCGCTAGATCAAGAATATGATAGGAAAGACGATGATATGCTTTTACACCCGGTGAAAAAGTTTATCGATTTAGATGGTAATATACAAGATGATCCAGTGCGCAAAGGAAATAAAGCAGATTTTACAATGCAGCCAGGTGTCGACGTTAATGGCAATAGCGACGGAACAATAGATATTCTCAAGGGCATGAATAGACTCAGTGAAAAAATGATCATGTCACTAGAAAATGAATACTCAAGATCTCAATTACCTCAGGAAGATGTCGACAAAGAAGAAAGGGAAGAACTACAATTCGCTGATTTAAATGACAACTACAAAGCAGAGTATGCAATGATCCACCTTAAAACTCAGAATGAAGAAATTAACGAAAATAAAAATGCTATCTCAAAAGAAAATATGGGGAATACCTATATATCTCGTGAAGATACCAAAAAACAGATATCTTTAATCTTGGACAGCTTATCCCACAAAATTGACTTGACAAAAGTAGACGAAAACAAAAACAAAAATGATGAAATTAAGCAGAAGGTAATATCTGCTGTTAAAATCAATGCTAAACAGGCGAAACATAATAATATAGACTCAATGCTAGGTGCCTTCGTTGGGAATACTGCTGATGATTCGGAAGCTAAATCGGAACTTCCATCTGAATTATTAGAAAGTTGCAGGATATTACATAGCACCTGTTATGAATTTTTAAAGCATTTTTACATTCACTATTATGCTGTCCATGAAACAAAAAAACTCACCGCTGTAAAAAAATTATATGGACATTTGAAAGATTGTTCCAACAAAATAAATGGACTTTTAAATAATGTCAAGAGTAGTGAAAGTGAAACCGTTGCGAGTTTATGTAATGCTTACTTGAAGACTGTCCTTGTGTCTATCGATGTTGCAGTCAAAAAGTATAATGAAAGCATAGGTAAAGTCATAAAGAAGAACACAAACAACAAATAAAAAATACCTTCAAAATATATAAATATTAGCATGTTGTATTGCTTTTCCTTTCATAACTTTACTAATAATAATTTTCCATATTGTTACATCTATAGAAATCTAAATGCACAAGTTTATCTTTCTTCTTTATCCATATCATCCCTGTTCATCATTCTACGCCTTCCTTTACCTCTTAAAGACTTTTCCTTATTCCTTCTGTTCATTTCCATGACGACTTCTCCATTAGCCTTATCTACCGTGTCTCTTAACGTCATAATAACGCTCTTGTCGACGGATTCTTTGGGTAATCTCTTCTCAAGAACCTCTTCAATTCTTAAGATCAATTCGAGATCATATTGAGAAACTAATGATATCGATTTTCCCGATCTTCCTGCTCTCGCAGTTCTACCCACACGATGAATATAAGATTTTGAATCAGCAGGAATATCATAATTGATCACAATATCCACAGATGGGATATCTAACCCTCTTGCAGCAACATCTGTAGCTACTAGTATCGATTTTTTACCGGACTTGAACAAATCTAATGCACCAGTTCTTTGGTTTTGATTCAAGTCACCATGTAGGGCCGTAGCGCTAAAATCGAGTAAGTTACAAAGGCCCGACAATCTTTCTGCGTTTGCCTTGGTTCGAGTAAATATAATAATAGTTTTGCCAATAAATTCATTCAACAGATACACTAGGTAAGTGTTCTTAAGGCCACCTGGAACAACCATTAATGTCTGAACCAAAGTATCAACAGTTTGGTACTTATTTGAGACCGCACATTTCACAGGGTTTACAAGACTAGCCCTTTGTAGCTTGTCAATTTTAGAAGTCATAGTCGCTGAAAAAAGGTAAGTAATCCTTCCTTGTGTTGGAATAACATTCAGTATTTTGTCCAAAACGGGACCAAACTCTAAATCCAAAAGTCTGTCCGCTTCATCCATCACCAAATATTTAAGTTTTCTCAAGGAAAACCCCTTTGTATTCTCTAAATGATCCATTAACCTGCCTGGTGTCGCAATAAGTATATGTGGTTTTCTCATGAGATCTCGGGCCTGATCCATCATGTTCATTCCACCGACTATGCATGTGCTGCGAACTCCCATCAAAGATCCTAGAGAATCGAAAGTTTCTTTGATTTGCTGAGCTAGCTCCCTTGTTGGTGCCAGAATACAGGCATAATAAGGTGCAGTGTCATGCCATAAACTGTTTAGGATTGGAATGGCAAATGCAGCAGTTTTTCCCGAGCCGGTTTGAGCCAAACCGATAATATCCTTTCCTTCCAATGCTGGTGGGATAGCCTTAACTTGAATAGGGGTAGGCTTCAGATAATTCAGATTTTGACATGCTTCCACCAAAGGTGGAACTAAATCCAACTCTGCAAAACTTTCAAAGGTAGTCTCAGGTTGTTCTGAAACGAGATCAATATCAGAAGCCTTTTCCTCTTCATCGGGCGATCCGTTCTTATCATCACTGGTCATATCTTTGATTTTTGAAACTTCATTTTTCTCCGTTATGCTCTTCTGATTTTCTAAAGCTTTGGCTTTAATCTTCGCTGCTAGAGCTGCAAGTTCATCCTTCTTTGATTCATTCTTTCCAGAATTCTTTTTGATAACCTTCTTATGGGAGTCTTTCGCCTGCATACTATATTAATTTTCAAAAGTGGATGACAAACAAGTTACCGTTCAATGGTTTCAAAGCAAAACATAGCAGACTATGTGGGTTTTTCTGTTCTTGTCATTGGCTTTTTGTTCATCTCATCTCGTCGCATTCTGGAAAATTTAAGGTCATGAATCACGAATTGAAAATTTTGATGGCATCTGGTATCTCTACCTCATCTCTCATCTCTACCTAAGCTCATCACTAAATGAAAGCTTCATCTAAGCGGCTTTAGCAAACAGAACAATAATAGTTATCACAGAACTTCCAACTTGTATAAACTAATTGGTCTATACTAGAGCTGTATCTAAGTTACTACTCATTTAGTTAACAATGGCAAAAAGAAGACAAAAGAAGAGAACTCACGTTATACCAAATGAAAATGCTACGAAAGATATTCCAAAATCTATGGTGATACGAGTGGGCCAAACTTCTCTTTCCAATCACTCATTGAATCAATTAGTCAAAGATTTCAGACAAATCATGCAGCCTCACACAGCTATAAAATTGAAAGAACGGAAGTCCAATAAGCTCAAAGATTTTGTTGTCATGTGTGGTCCTCTCGGTGTCACTCATTTATTTATCTTCACACAGTCAGAAAAAACTGGAAATGTTTCCTTGAAAGTTACAAGGACACCTCATGGCCCAACTATTAGTTTTCAGGTTACTGACTTCTCCTTGGGTAGAGATATCAAAAAATATCTTAAAAGGCCTAAATCGTTAAATAACGAAGACGTTTTGTCACCCCCATTGTTAGTATTGAATGGATTTACTACGTCTAAGAAAACAAATGATAAAAATGACGGAAGCAATGCTGACTCTGAACGGAGCAACGTCGAAAAGGTCATCGTATCAATGTTCCAAAACATATTTCCACCACTAAACCCCGCAAAAACCGAATTAAGCTCCATTAAACGTGTTTTTATGATTAACAAAGATAATGAAACGGGCGAAATTTCAATGCGTCACTACTTCATTGACATTAGGGAGGTCGATTTACCAAGAAATTTGAAAAAATTGTACAAAGCCAAGCAAAATCTAAGCAAAACCATACCAAACTTGCATAGGAAGGAAGATATATCTTCTCTGATACTAGATCATGATATAAATGCATACACTTCAGAGTCAGAGGTCGAAGACGACGCTGTTGTACGAGTTGTAGAAAAAAAGGATGTAAAGGCTAGAAAACCAGTCAAATCTCAAACCGAAGATGATACTGAAGTTCAAGAAGAAAACACACCAGAACCACAAATAACACCAAAAAAGAAGGCAATAAAGCTAACAGAAATTGGACCACGTCTTACTTTAAAGCTAGTCAAAATTGAAGAAGGTATCTGTTCAGGAAAAGTTTTGCACCATGAATTTATTCATAAGACAAGTAAGGAGATCAAAGAATTAGAGAAAAGGCACCAGCAGAAACTCCAGCTGAAAGAAAAGCGGAAGAGAGAACAAGAAGCAAATATTGCCAAGAAGAAGGAGGTCAAGGAAGCCAAAAAACATAGAAAACTAGAGAGAAGAAAGCAGAGAGAGTTAGAGAGAGAAGAAGGTAAAGATTCAGTACCAGAAACCTCCGAATCAGAATCAGATAATGAGAGCAGTTCTGATGAAGTTGACCAATACGAAGACGTTCCGGAAGATTTAGATAGTGATCTATTTAGCGAAGTGGAAAATATATAGATTTGTACACAAAGCGCTTAAAGTAAATTGTACCATAAATGTGTCAAAAATATTCTACTACCGAATAGTAAAAGTATCTAAATGTCGAATGACATAAATGTAGTTACAAATGCTGGCTCAAGTTAACAGATTCAAACTTTGAGATTCCCAGATGCTATATTACCTCCTATATAATAACAAAAACCTTACCTATTATAAAACAAAATTATCCCAGTTCTACCTAATACCATAAAAGCACACGATACATCAAACGAAACCCTAAAATACTGCATCATGTAGTGGACAGAAATTCTTGCCGATGTATTTAATATTGCTGGATTTCATCTTCTGAGCCTTCTTGTTAAACCAATTCTTTATGCAATCGTAATGAAAAACACAAAGGCACTCAAGTCTTCCGACTTTCTGACCTGGTAACATATCTTCAAAACATATTGGGCATTCTAGACATTGCCCATTGTCATCACCATCAGAGTTTTTCGGCACCTTGTACACAAGCATTCGGTTTTGAAATGCAGCACTACCAATTTCATTGACAGGACTCTGGTGTTGTTGTATTACTTCCGCTTTTTCAATACATTCTAAAACGTGGCGTTGCCCAGCATATTCATCACCTAGGGTCAAAAGATCAATATTACATATCGGACAATGTGTTCTCTCCTCTATACTTTCCTGATGATCACTACTTGCTGTCGTGCTATTAACTTCCCGACTATAAACTATCTCATCGTCTTTTGTGAGGTCCTTATCAAGCGTCGTTGCAGAGGTATCCCTCTGGGAAGAGGCATCAGGGTTTACTGGGGGCTGCATTATCTTTCCCCATGAATAAACTAACATTTTCAAATTTAGTAGATTATCATAGCAGGAATCACAAGTCCTGTATGGTGGGTATTCTATCTCGGTTTGTGTCCGCTTGACTATTTTTACATGATGTTTGCTATAATATGCGAACTTATCGCAACATGATCCGCAGAAAATTCCGCCACAACATCGGCAATGGTGCTTTCTCACTATGAATGAAAACTTCCTCTTACAGTTTAAACAGTTCTGTATATCCTCGTCAGGCTGCCATTGGGCAAAACTGTTCACATAATCATTTTCATTTGTCATTATTTCTGGCCCCCGTTAGGTTGAAATATTGTACATTTAGAGTCAAATACTCGCCACGCTATAGCGAAGTAACCGATATCTTGTATACTTGCTAATTTTCTTTCAGTAGCTGCGATGTGTGCATTCTATTTCTACTCTACTGAAGAATTTATCTATCCTGTCCCTAAGAAGTAAATAGTATCTGATCATTGACAGTCCACAATCAGCGTAGAAAATGACCGCAAATACAGAGTCCTACGGTTGCCTATAATATAAACATCACGTGAACAATTGAAGATAATTGATATGACATTCGACCTTTTCTGAATTTCCAATGTTGAGCGGGCATAACTCTCACAAAACGTCAAATCTTTCATGACTTTAAACCTCTTTTTTTTCTAGATCTCTGTCCTCTTGGACGTCGCCGTATTCATTTGCTAGTCTACTACGTAAAGAGAGGGCTTTGATGCACTTTTGCCATTCAGTCAGACCTATCATTAGTTCGTCCTTTTCGAGAAGAGTTTTCAAAACTTTGCCATGATCATTTCGCATCAGTACATGACCAATTTTGGGTACTGCTAGCCCAGACTTTTGCCTGAAATCAAATCCACTTACGACCTCGAGGTACTTCAACTTGGACTTGTTCTTGCGATTATACGATGCAATCAATCTTTTGATGGAACCATTAAGCTTAATGAGTTGAAATCCATCTGGCATGGTCGAACGATTGTATATCTCAACATTTCCGTATTTGTTCTTATAGTAATTTACATCGTTTATCTTCGTGGGTTTACCGTCCTGATCGATGTATACGCTCGGGAGTTGTGGAGTTTTGTTAGTTTGGGTCAAAACAAAATACTCTCTAACTTCAAACCGTTTCATATTATTTCGCCTGATATTTCCCATGACATGAAGACTTTTAGATTTTAAAGGTTTTTCGTTAGCTTTAATCGATCTACCAAGTAACAACCATTTCTGCCTACTCTTCAGTAATAAAATATCATGTTTGCAAAAAACTTTCTCTGTAATGAGAGAGGTTGGATGTTTAAAAGTACCTATTGGGGTTGCTCCTGGCCTCACAGCCCAATTGCTTCTAAAAAATGACGGAATGGTAAAATTTTCTGAATGTTTCATGTCGGCTAAGGTCCTTGGAATCGAATAATTACTTTCGCAAATTGAATATCTATGGTCTTGTTCGGAAATATTTCTGTATCGAGCAATGCAGCGCATAAAATATAGGTGAAGTTTGTAACAGTAAGATCTTGCCAAAGGACAGGAAGGTATTACTTTCCAATATCTATACCAAATATTTGGAATATACCTCGAAGACCTATCAGATATTTCAAATGTTTTTGTATTCATTGCCACCACATAATTAAAATGTTGATTGGGGTAATTTTGTTTCCTGATGATGGAATAAAAAGAATAATTAGGTTCATTTTGATCGTATCTGGAGACGATGAGTTGTTCATTGGTATTGACAATGGGATCAATGACATAAACTCCCTGTGAATCATCGGATGAAAGTGTTAGTTCAACCCAAAAATATGGGACTAGTAATTCGGTGTCAAATTTGTTATGAATTTTTCCAACCTGTTTCTTATACCCTTGTTTCACATGCTTACAAGACATTAATACTTCATGCAAAGGTAAAGCGAAGGATAGCTCAATATGAACATCATCACCAGTTAAACTTTCAAGAATAATGATAAAGAACAGTACCAAAATATCCCTATTAGCCATCCTCTTTTTACTCATGTATTGAATCTTTTCAAAACTTTCAATTTTGGGTCTATCACCATAACACGCTTCAGGATTATTCAAAACATCCTTATATTTAGAGCCCTTCAAACAAAATAAATACTGTAATCGAATCAAATTCTGTCTAAACCCGTTACTGTTAATTTTATAATGTCCCCTAAACCAATAAACTAATCCGAGTATCAAAGTACGTAATCTCTTTATCCTTACAGAGTGATGACTATTACGCCATTGCTCAAACTTGCTAACAATTAATTTTGGAATAGAGTGTCTAACTCGCCTCTGTAATTGTCTATTGGTCAACCAATTACCTCTTTGCCTTAACATGTACAAAAATATTGGAATTTCAATAACATTAAAACCATATTTCAACTTACGCAAATTTCTATTTCGTTCAGTAGGTACTTTTCTCTTTTCCTCACAAGTTTCAGAGCTATTGGCAATTGTAACACTAATATTGGACTCCAAAGGGATATCCTCCCAAATTATGTTATCATAACCAGAATCATCCTCATCTTCAGAGATCTCACTTACTATTAAATCATTAAAATCATCTTTTAAATGCGAATGATCTTCTGTTTTTGACAAAATATTTTTCATTTCATGTTATTCAGGATTTTAATGATGTATTAGTATCATGTCTTCTTGATCGCCTTTTGCATCTATAACTTACCTATAGTTTTAGCCAATCATTATACTCCTAACCTATTAATTAAGTATAAATTGAGCACCGCAGAGTACCAAAAGAATAACATCCGCCAAGAGAAAAAAAAATCGAAACCAGTTATGACAGCCAAAGCTATCCAAGTAATTAAGGACTACATACATCCTTACCACATCAAGAAGTTTGATGAATTCTTGGTTGGAAAACTGCCGTCAATTAACCGGGATGCAACATTGGGCTGTGGAGATCACCTTCTTTACTTCAACTCATATCCAAGAGAATTAAGCAATGATGGCTATTTTGACTATTTATCCCTCAACAAGCTTTTGAATAAACCAGAATTGAGAAATATGAGAAGGGTTTGGGCTCATGGTGAGATTGAAGTCAGTCAACGACTTCGATTCGGCAATGAATACAGATGTAAAGAGAAAGTCAAGTTCATAAAGAATTTCGGTTCATATTTTTATTTGGGACTACAAAGAACTATAAAGAATGAACTCGATGTGACCTTATTAACTGAAATCAGAACTTTGGCTTATACGCATGAACCTCCAAAGATAACCCATTCAAACAATTGGGAAGACATGAAATCCCTAGGAACTGTGAAGATCGATGAGATGGATATAATAAGATACGGACAGTTAACAGCGAACCCTCACAAGATTCACTGGAATAAAGAGTATGCTATTGAAACAGAAGGATATGAAAATATAGTGATGCAAGGCCCGTTCGGCTTACAAATTTTGATAAGATTTGTTGAAAACTACTTCGGAAAGGAAATATCCAAAATTACCTACAAAAACAAAAATTTCATACAACCTAACTCCATGTTAGATATCGGTATAAGTTCCGCTGCCCACGAAAATATGTACCATGCAATCCTTAAGGACAAGCAAACCGGAAGGATGTATTTAGAGTCTACTTTGTTTATTTAGGTCGCCTGCGAAATTATCTAATTTTAACTGAGTGGCCTTCCAATGGATCCATCTCTCTTTGGGTTTCATGTCAACATCTATAACGGCAATTGAAGTGACACCCTTTCCTACTTCCCATTCTATGAAACATGACACGTCTCGTAGGGTCATCAGCATACAAAGCTCATCTGTAACTTCTTCCTGTGAATTCAAATCTGTCAACGACACAGACTGCAGATCTCTTTGGCATTTATACAATATTTGCAAAATGTTCATTTCCAGTGTAAAGTAATTTTCGATATCTCTAAGAAAAATGGAGTTTACTGTTTCTTTCTTTATGATATTTCTGATCCTTTGAGGGTTTTCCATGACGTCCTTGTAGCATTGGTATTCTTTACTCCCCTTGATTTTGTTATTTAGGCAATTTCTGCAATAATTTATTGATGTGTATAACCACTTCGGTTTAAATTCCATAACGTAATGAGTAGCATCCGGAGAGCTGTGCAATGTCGTCATACGATCTATATTTATAGTCCTCGTCAATTTTGGATCCAATAGGTTTTCCATAATCAGAACATTCACATAATGATCATCCAAGTTTGAAACATACATTGACAACAGCTCCAATATTTCTTGATCATAGATCTTAACCAATTTCATAGTTGGAATATAGTCTCTGATTATAGACCGGATTTGTGAATCAATGAATTTTATATTTTCGTTAGTGTAATCATTGTTAGCTTTAAGTGAGGAGTACCGTATACAGCATCGGTATAAAAATCTAGCATCACCGTAATCAACTAATAAGTTGGCATTTCCCTTTCCAACAACTCTCATGTAAAGTATTACTTCAAACCCTTACCGGTAATGCAAATATCGATGTACGGATGGTTTTTATTTAATCGCGGATATTATCCCCCCAATCTCATCGCTAAGTAATAGCCTTAAGTGGTAACACTGAAAATTTTTATTATTTAAACCACGGCAAGCAAGTGTTCTTATTGAAACCAAGACAAGTATCGAAACCAAACAACAATGTCTAAAGCCAATGATAAACTACCAGATATGTTGACGGATGCCGTGTTGAAGGCATCCGTCCCAATTCCTGAGGACTATGTAAAGATTGAGGGAATTGATTATTCTAAACCGGAAGCTACCGACATGAGAGCTTCTGATTTAATTGATGCAATGAAGCGGATGGGCTTTCAAGCGAGTTCATTGGGTCAAGCATGTGAGATTATCAATGACATGAGAGCTTGGAGAGGAAAACACATCGATGAACTAGATGAACACGACAGAAAAGGAAGCTTTGATGACGAAGGATATCAAAAGACTACAGTTTTTATGGGGTACACTTCAAATCTTATCAGTTCTGGCGTGAGAGAAACTCTTCGTTACTTGGTTCAACATAAGATGGTTGACGCGGTAGTTGCTTCTGCAGGTGGTATAGAGGAAGATTTAATTAAATGTTTGGCTCCAACCTACTTGGGCGAGTTTTCATTAAAAGGTTCCGGTTTACGTGACCAAGGTTTGAACCGTATCGGTAACTTGCTTGTTCCTAATGATAACTACTGTCTATTTGAAGAGTGGATAGTCCCAGTTTTAGACAAAATGCTTGATGAGCAAGAAGAATACCTCCAGAAAAACGGTGCTAACGCTTTTGATGCTAGTACTAACGTTAAAGAGCCAATTTGGACTCCATCAAAGCTATGTTATCGCTTAGGTAAGGAGATCAACGATGAATCTTCTGTTCTGTACTGGGCATACAAAAACAACATTCCAATTTTTTGCCCTGCTATCACTGATGGCTCCATTGGAGATATGCTGTTCTTCCATACCTTTAAGGCTTCTCCAAAACAATTGAGATTGGATATTGTTTCTGATATACGGAAAATCAACTCAATGTCAATGGAAGCCTCGAAAGCTGGTATGCTCATCCTCGGTGGTGGTTTAATCAAACATCACATTGCAAATGCTTGTTTGATGAGAAACGGTGCTGACTATGCAGTATATATTAATACTGGTCAGGAATTTGATGGTTCCGATGCTGGAGCTAGACCCGATGAGGCTGTTTCCTGGGGTAAAATAAAGGCTGATGCAAAGTCTGTCAAAGTTTACGCCGATGTAACTGTTGTTCTTCCATTGATTGTCGCAGCCACTTTTGCCAGTGGCAAGAAATTGGAAAGAACATCCGATTAAAATATAATTAGTGATATTTATAATTTATGATAGATTTAACGACCAGTTCCCACCCAACGCTATAATACGCCTAAGATCTCCACACGTGATAACTTTTACTAAAGTTGTAAATGATAGACCTATATGACAGAAAATAAAATTTAGTTCTGGTAAAGAGAAGCCGTTCATATAGTGAACCAATATAAATCTTTACATATAGAGATCTGTTATTTCTGTTATCATGGATAAAGGATGTTATTGAATAGACTTCGTTTAGCAGGGTTTCCCTCACGCCGACCAAATTTAATTTTTAATGCATCAGGATTTCTACGAACTAATAGTACCAAAACATTCATCCCAAAGCCTAATATAAGAGTACGTAGACCTAAAACTAAAGAAGAGATAGCCAGAGAGCAATTTGAAGAACAATTAAATTCCCCAGACAGATTTATAAGATGGGGTGCAATTGCACGTTCGGAGAAATTTACCAAAGGTATGACAAAGTACTTAATTGCAATATATGCTGGATTCCTGATTTATGGTGTGTACTTTATGAGAAAAGTCTATAAAAAGGAGAAAGAATTGGAACAACTAGAAGAATTACAATATGAGGGCAAAACCAATGAGTACCAGAATCTAAGGATAAAAGAGTTGAGAGGTAAGTTACGGACAAGAGATGAATTGAAGCTTGACATATATCGGAAAATGTTAAGCGAAGATGCAAAATTAGATCTTGATGCTGTTACATTAAATAACAATGATCAAAATAGATTAAATGAAAACATATTGCCTGCTAGGGATACGACTCCTTTCTATGACGGTAAAGCTGAGGAATACGACAAAGGTGTTAACTTTGAGGAAAAAATGGTATTTATGGGTAAGAGACGAAAATGGTTAATGAAACATTGCCACGGCGATATTTTAGAGGTTGCTTGTGGTACAGGACGAAATATAAAATATTTAGACCCAACCAAGATTAATTCGATTACATTCCTAGATTCGTCTGAGAAAATGATGGAGATTACACACAAAAAATTTAGAGACAGATTTCCTACTTATAAGAAAGCAGCTTTTGTAATTGGTAAAGCTGAACATTTGGTAGAACTAGCTTCAAATACAAAGCTCAACGATATCCCAGATGCTTACCATAACAATCAAGATATTAAATCTGTCGAAAATGATTCAACAAAGGTGAAATATGATACAATTCTTGAAGCTTTTGGACTATGCTCACATGAAGATCCTGTAGCGGCATTAAGAAATTTCACCCAGTTGCTTAAGCCTGGAGGTAGAATCGTTCTCTTAGAGCATGGCCGAGGAACTTACAAATTCATTAACAAAGCTCTGGATAACAGAGCAGAAAAACGTCTGAAAACTTGGGGATGCAGATGGAATCTTGATATAGGAGAAATTTTAGATGATTCCGGACTGGAAATTGTCGAAGAGAATAGGACTCACTTTGGCACAACATGGTGTATAGTTGCGAAAAGAAAGGGTGACGTCAAGAAGACAGAAGAGGTCGGTTTTGTCGAGAAATATTTCCGTTCTAATATCAGGAAGAAAATCGAATCGATCGAAAAACTTGGAAAGGAAAATGGAACAACTAACAGGAATGATTGATCATTAGATAGTACGACACTTTTGAAAATTCATTATAAATCAAAATATATGTAAATATTAAGACGAGTAAATATTTATCACGACCTGTATATAAAAAAATCTTTGCTTAGTTACTTCCCCTCATCTTCTCGATGTTAAGAACATCATTCCCAAGGGCTTCCATGACCTCTCTTTCTATCAGAGATCCTGTATCACTATAAGTCATACTTGCTTCATAGGCGTTCACAATGCGTTCATGTGTGATTCCTATTTCGCAAAATGCTAAAGCCTTGATTACATTGACGTAACGTGCTATTGTACCTCTCACGTTCCTAGTTATCGAAGAATCGTTCTCATCTGAATAAATTTGCCAAGAAGACTCTTCCTCTAATCTTGTAATTGCAACATCATCCGGAGATGCTAATATTTTTGCACCAGTAGGACCGACTGTGGAACCACCTGTACTACCTCCAGGTGGTAGATCCTTAGCTGTGTCCATCTGTGACGTTTTTCTTATCCATATATAGCCATTGATACCCAATACTACGGTAACATTCCCAGGTAAATTATGAGTGTGAATTTTTGACTTTACTATCAGAGAACTAGGAACTTGACAAAACACACCGTTTCTTAGTTTCCCATATTTTAAAGACCTAGTGTGCAACGAGGCACTACCGTCCTGAAATAAGGACTGTACTTCTGCATTCAGTAAATCTCCTTCTTTTAGAAAACTTCTCATTTGAAGCTCATCACTTTCTGATTTTCTCCTCAAAATTCCACCAGGCAAATTGACGGAACCCAATAGCAAGATGGCATGCTGTTTTGCACCAATATCAACTCTCCATCTTCTGTTGCCAACCTCAGAAATCCTTCCAACAATGTGATCACCGGTCTCTGGAGCATAGCGTCCCTTCAACGGTATGACTGAGAGCAATCTATTCACTCTGGACACAGTACCCGCGACAGACGAGTATGTCATGTTATCCAAAAAGTATGTACCATGCCCTCTCATCCATATTGGATCATCAGTAACTAATTCACCCGGTGTCACAATCTGGGATCCTGTGATTTTGTCTATTTTCATATTTTTAGTACGAACTTGCTCCTCATCGCTCATTTCTATGTCACTATCTTCATCATGCTGGTCAAAATCCTCGATAGTATTGACTTTGAACCCACCTTCGTGTTTCGACACGCTTATGACACTTGCCATTGTAGAGTTCTAATAACTTGCCTATATATAGAATGACTGAATTCTTTAATGAAATAACTTATCTCAGAGATGCATTGAATGTCTTTTATGTGAATTTTAATATATTATTTACTGTATTCATCTTAAAATTTTATGCCTGCTTGAAAAACTAACATGCGATGAGCTTTCAAATGAGATAAGGTAAACAAAGTAAATACTACATGCTAAAGTACAATAACGCCAAGTATTCAAAATAATTCAAAGGAATTATCTAAGGTACCAGTGCATGTTTGATAGATTTAGGTCGTTATCTCTATTGAAAAATTGGAAACATTACATCCGAAACGTAAAAATGCATATGGCAGACAATTCGAAATATCTTCCCCCAACCAATCGGGAAATGAAAGCCCTTGACAGATCTTTTTTTGTCAAGACCGTTCCATTGTGTGTTATCAAGTTCCCAAATCCGAGGGACATCAGCAAATTTTCCAAGCAATTCAAAGAGTATATTCTCAGAGTTCCAAGAATCCCTCATGTCATAAAACTAGAGACATTGGCTAAGGAAAGCAACAGCAAAGGAGCTAAAACTATTGCCTGTGATAATGACCTGGTGACAAAAGGTGTGCTTCTTACGGATAGAATTTCTCAGGTTTCTGATGTATCCGATATATTGTCCCATGATGCTCAAGAGTTTCTTACCGAATGCAAGGCGGAAATATTGCCATACAATTACACACTGGACTACGACTACTGGAAGGTGGAAGATATTTTGCATGCTGTACTTCCAGAAGAGTATCTTGACGAAATTCCCACCGGGTTTACCATCACTGGGCATGTTGCACATTTGAATTTGAGAAAAGAGTTCAAACCGTACGATTCTTTGATTGGGCAAGTCATTCTCGACAAAAACAACCAAATCGAGACTGTTGTAGATAAGGTGAGCTCTATTGCAACAAAATTTAGAACGTTTCCAATGAAGGTAATTGCTGGTCGGAATGACCTTATAGTCGAGCAAAAAGAGTCCAACTGTGTGTTTAAATTTGACTTCAGCAAAGTATACTGGAACTCAAGATTGCATACAGAGCATGAAAGACTGGTTCAACATTACTTCAAGCCTGGACAGGTGGTATGTGATGTATTTGCCGGTGTTGGGCCATTTGCTATCCCAGCTGGCAAGAAAGATGTTGTGGTATTGGCAAACGATCTCAACCCCGACAGTTTGGAGTATTTACAGCAGAACATAAAAGCCAACAAGGTCTGCGAACTAGTTAAGCCTTTTAACCTTGATGGTGGCGAGTTTATCAGAAAGTCACCGCGTCTTCTACGAGAACTTCGGGAGTTGAGCGACGGTAAAGTGTCTGTTCCCTTACAGGTAAGAAACAGTAGGAAGAGAGCCAAGAAGGATGGAGCAACCACTGCACCTACGACCAAGGAAATTACTATCCCAACTGACGTTCACCATTACGTGATGAACCTGCCGGACTCAGCATTGACGTTTCTCGACCGTTTTATCGGCGTATTCCGGGAAACTGAACAAGTGGAGATGCCATGGATCCACGTACATTGCTTCGAGAAGTACAGTAATGACGAAGAACCGACAGAGGAGGAGTTGGAGGAGAGAGTGCATTTAAAGATTCTTGGTTACATGGACACCACCAAGGAAATTTTGCCCCGGAAAGATCTGAAATTCCACCTGGTGCGCAAAGTGTCTCCTACAAAGCCCATGTACTGTGTGAGCTTCAAGTTACCGTCGGCGGTAGCATACGCCACAGCGAAATAGAATGTCTTTCAGATAGAATGTGACTCACGCCGTGATCTGCCTCTGAGCTGATGCTGAGCCCGCAACTTCTTTCTCCGCCGGAACGCCGTGCTTACGCCTTTCCCCGGGCACGGCATTCAGTCATACCGGCCCTGACGTAGGGGATCACGTGTAGCAATTGCTTCTTAGAGTCACGAAGTGACGGGGTAACTTCTCCGTATCAGTCAGTCATATCGGAAAAAGAAGGAGCAGAATGTAGAATTGGTCATTTTGCACGTGATATGTATGATTCATAGGCCATAAGCCTGTTTTCTTATCCGACATTAGTCGTCATACGGCGCATATTTAAAGGAGCAAGTTCTTGTCAGGTTAGGCATCGCTTTCAAAGGAGAGCTGAAAAGAGCACACCAGGACTGGTTTTGCCGACTTATCGGGTCGTTTGAATCAGTTGCAAAAGCGTCCAACCAAGCTTTGAGGAGGATTTGAGGGCTCGTCTCGATATCCGTTTTGATAAGGCATTAGTTTAAAAGATCGCATTTTGATAGACAGTCTGCTGTGCAGGCCAAGTATATGTTCAATTATTTGTTTTTGGGAGTATTTTGAGTTCAATAGTATTGTCACGATGGTTGTTGGTGGCTCTATTTGAGCTTGTTCACACCATTTGTGAAGTTAGGATCGGTTTAGCGTTATAGTTGCCTCGGAATATGCAACAGATAACGCCCACAGTGTTGGACGAGGCGGCATATGTCTCGGAAAACGCAAAGGAGATAGCGACTGGGGCACCGTCCACTGATGTTTATCAGACACCCCCGGCAGAGGAGCTTGAGTCAAAACCAACGCTTCCCTCGAATGCCGCGGTGCTAAGATTGGAAATCGCTGGAAAGATTTGCCGGCTCACGCGGAACCTGGTACCTGCCCCTGCCAGCAGTGTGCGGGACATCCACAGGTTTCTGAACGCGGTGTTGAAGCGTTCTAAGTGTTCGAAAGAAGTCGCCATGCTAGCTGCCCACTACTTCGAGAAGCTCGCTGCGAACTGCGGCACCCTCGACGCATTGCCCGAGTTTGCCAAGTGCACCAAGCGCGTCTACCTCTGCTGCTTGATCGTGGCACACAAGTTTCTCAATGACAACACGCTGTCACTGAACTCGTGGCACGTCATCAGCGGCTTGAGCAAGTCTGACATTGCGAAAATGGAGCGCTGGTGTCTGGGCATGCTCAACTACGATCTGTTCGTGTCTGTGGAGCAGTTGCGCCGGTTTGAGGCCGCGCTGTGCCAAGGCCCTGCGAGCTGCGTCAAACGTGCGGCCGTCCTGGACCTGCAGCTTCTCACGACGAAAAGGACGTGTAGTGTAAGATGATATGTAGAGTTGTAACCGAATTACCGCTATTATACAATCCGGCTGTGGTAGTTCTGCTACTGTGGCCACTCTCGTCGATGTCTTACCGCTGTGGCGTTGTGTCTCCCGCCCTACAGCCGAATTTGACAGAAACAAAGCACAAACCACACAGACGGCTAGAACACTGCAGGGCTGTGCCGCACAGCTCAACGCCACGAGAGAGCAGCATATGAAATTGTACCGTCATTAGTGTGGGCCTTGTCTTTCAAGCCTCTGTTCACGCTTCACCGCTGGTTGCCCTTCAACACAACAGCTGCACGTTGCTGCACGTTGCTGCACGTTGCTGCCATAGCGAAAGGCACTCTAGTAACTTGTGCCCTAACTTTTCACCAACGCTGACCGGCGGGTGTTTTGAACCCAGGCATGCGGCTGGTTTCTGTCCTTCTATGCCCGCTGTCGTCTCTGCGGAGAATTCCTTTGACCCGGGCGCGTCGGCCTATAAGGCGTCAGATCGTTGCGTAGTACCAAGCCGCCTATTAAACACGCAACAGCACGTAGAAAATAGCGGTTTTCAACCGGTCGTCGTCGTTAGAAATAGCCAGTGCTGCCTCCATTAATAGCAGCGACTTCCATTTTCACGTCTTCTTGGCCCCGTTGCCAGTCAGTCTTTATTCAACCTTGGCAGCGGAACCGCCTTCGAAAGTGTCTCAAATTGCAGACCGATCGTGTCTGAAATCTACATCATTCTGTCTTGTCTCAGATTCGTGACAACCCCCTTTCAGCATCAGGAGTTCTCCAATCCGGTTCTCCCAACATGTGGAGCGCGTCTTTTCCTGTACTCCGCTGTCTGGAAAAGCCCCCACATTTTCATCCCACGCTTCGTCCCGATAATTGCGAGCCGGACTAAGCGCTTATTCTTGGAAAGGCTCCTTAGAGGGCTAACACTAAGGACAAAGATTCACAGATATATAAACCACCAGCAGATCTGCAAGACACCGTATTCGAGGTAGACACTATTTGAGGTAACACAACCGATAGCAGAAACCCAGATGTTTCAACGTCAGCTTATAAGAAGAGCAGCGCAGCTGCAGCGGACTGTCAGGCCCAAACTCAATCGTCGCTTCATTGGAGGCGTGAGACCTTATCACGCAACAAAATTGCGTACAGGCTCCGCATGGACCCTGAGAGCCATGGCGGTGACCACTGCCGCCGTCGCGGCTCTCAGCTGGTCACAATTGCAGAATGATGCACCGGTTGACCTGAAAAAGGCACCTATTTCTCCGGAATCGGTCGCCTCGCACAACAAACCCGAAGACTGTTGGGTTGTCATCAATGGGTACGTCTACGACCTCACAGACTTTGTCAAAGTTCACCCCGGTGGACCGGATGTCATCAAACAAAACGCAGGCATGGATGTCACTGCAATCTTCGAGCCCCTCCACGCACCGGACGTTATCGAAAAATACATCAAACCGGAGAGCCGGCTTGGCCCACTGCAGGGAAAGATGCCCGAAGACCTTATTTGCCCTCCGTTTGCACCCGGAGAGTCCAAGGAGGACGTGGCGAGAAAACAACAGCTCCGTGCGATGTTGCCGCCTTTGGAAACACTTGTCAATGTCTATGACTTCGAATACTTGGCTTCCCAGATTTTATCCAAGCAGGCTTGGGCGTACTATTCCTCCGGTTCAGACGACGAATTTACGCACAGGGAGAACCATGCAGCGTACCACCGGATTTTCTTCAAACCCCGCATTTTAGTCGATGTTGAAAACATAGACATCTCCACGGAAATGCTTGGCGAGAAAACAGATGTGCCGTTTTACGTATCCGCTACTGCTCTCTGTAAACTAGGAAACCCCAAGGAAGGTGAAAAGGACATTGCCCGCGGGTGCGGCACGGGCGTATCGAAGGTCCCACAAATGATTTCAACACTGGCCTCCTGTTCCGTCGATGAAATTTTGGCGGCAGCCCCATCTAAAGAGCAAATCCAATGGTTCCAGCTTTATGTTAATAGCGACAGAAAAATTACTGAAGAGCTTGTCAAACACGTCGAAGAGATCGGGTGCAAGGCACTATTCGTTACCGTGGATGCTCCATCCCTTGGAAATAGAGAAAAAGATGCAAAAGTCAAGTTCTCAACGGTACAGAGCGGTCCAAAGGCAATGAAAAAAGACTCCAAGGTTGAAGCAGATGGTGCTTCAAGGGCTCTATCCAAATTTATTGATCCATCATTGACATGGGAAGACATCAAGGCTTTGAAACAGAAAACAAAACTACCTATAGTCATCAAGGGTGTCCAACGGGTTGAAGATGTTGTTAAGGCAGCCGAGATTGGTGTTCAGGGTGTTGTCATATCAAATCATGGAGGCAGACAACTAGACTTTACTCGTGCGCCAATAGAAGTCTTGGCCGAGTCCGTGCCTGTTTTGAAGGAGCGTAATTTAGACAAAGATTTGGAGCTTTTTATTGACGGTGGTGTTCGCCGTGGAACGGACATATTGAAGGCATTGTGTTTAGGTGCTAAAGGTGTAGGCTTGGGAAGACCATTCCTGTACGCCAACTCGACCTACGGGAAGGATGGTGTGCATAAAGCCATCGAAATGCTAAAGTATGAACTGGTGATGTCCATGAGATTGTTAGGTGTTACAAGAATTAAGGACCTGAACCCTGACTACTTGGACCTATCGGCATTGAAAAATAGATCTGTTTCGGTCCCAAGAGATGAGTTATATAAGGAGGTTTATGTCCCACCTGCCTTGGTGGAATTCAGATCTGATGATGATAATGAATGATTTATTTATTTATTTATTAGTTGGTCCCGCTTCTCCTTTTTCTTTTCAAGCCTTAAGAGCGAATATTCCAAAAATATGAAGCAGGAGAAGCACTAATCCAAAACGAGCATCAAAAGTATTCTTGAATCTCTGTAATTCTAAGGACATATAATAAAATATGTAGATTTTAGTTTAGAAAATTCTTATTTGGTTTATCAGTCAGCTCTAGTTTTTCAATTCTGTTTCTGATGAAGTTCTCGGTTCGGCCGTATCGAATGCGTCTGTTTAAATTGATATATTTACATCTTTTAATAATTCGAGATGTTTAATATCTAAGTTTAAATCTGGCCGCTGAACCTTTGGCAACATTTATCAAAATTTCCAATATTCCAATACTCTATATAAATACTTCAATATTATCCTCTGAAACAGCAGGTTCTATTTTCTTTGGTTTGAATCATTAATTGAGAGAAATATTCATAAAGGTTTACGGTATCGAAGGCCATCAATAGACCAATGCACTAAACCCGACTAAAACTCGACAAGGATGTATAGGAAATCGATTCCGGAGGATTTTCCTAATTCTAAAAATAGTAAGAATGACATGGCCAATGAAGTAAATTTACCAACGCTTCCACCATTAAATACCAGAAGGACATTTTTGGATGAAGCAGGAGGACACACAGATATTTCAATCGGATGGACCCCCATAAGTAGTAGGGAAGGATATACCAATGATTCTGAAAGACCCTTCTATAAAGAATTCCCTTCTAGCATTCAGATTCATGATTTTTCACCTACATCACCGAGAGTATCTGTATCCCCTAACAATTCGAGACTGCCTTTGTTCTCAAACGACAGTCCAAGCAAGTCCTTTCCAATTACCAACTCTACAGCATCACATAGAAAGAGCTTAGGAAAACGGCCTCCTCCGCCAACAATGAACAATAACTTTTCCACATCAAAAGTATTACCGGAAGATAAATCACCGTTTATAGGAGAAGCAGAAATACGAGCAACAATGACAAAGATAGACACCCCAACTAAAAGCTCGAGTAATTTTGAATTTAAAGAGGATCACAATCAAAGCGGTTCTGTACAATATCAAAACTACACTAAACAAGAGCCTAGATCCGACAATATGCCATTTGTTGCCTTTGATGGACCTAATTATTCAACTAGGGCATTACCTCCTCTGCCTTCAAGAGCAGACAATCGTCAGATTTCATCTCAAAGAATTGTTTCCTCTCAAACCGCTAGCACAGCATCAGATTTGGAATTTCTCAGGAAACGTCCTGTCCCAATTTCTTCAACAAGGAACACTAGCAGTCACAGCAAGTTTTCAGATAGTATTGGAAGTTATTATTCAGATGAAAATTATGCCTTCAACAACTTGAGTGCTCGACACAGTAGTTTTAACTCCCTATTAGGTGGGAAGCCATTGGAAATGGCTCCGAGTATTACTGCGCCCACCCAACCGTTCACCATTGATTCCCTAAATGAAAACGAACTATATCAGTGTTACACAATATATAAGTTATCTGATATTTATGAGTGGATCTTAAAAGTGTATTTTGAATGGTTCAATGAATACGTTTTCGGAAAGATCGAATTTTTCCAAATGGTACAACTACTCTTGGAATTTCAGGTACCAAAAGCATTCGATCAAGATACAATTGATTCAAATGTGGATAGAATAATAGAATCGCTGGTTTTACAGGGTGCGATAAGGTTTGAAAGGGAAATTGATGAAGAATATGCAATTATTGTGGCAGGCCTAGATGTGAGTGGCATATTTACAGAGTTACTTCCATGCTATTCATTTTCTGACTCGGTATATAATGATTCAAATTCTGGATCATGCTATTCAATTACATGTGTGAACAGATTAACTACAGAGTCTCGCCAAGATATTAAACTGTCAGAAATAATCAATAAGTCTGTAGGGTTATGGTCAGATTACTGGCATTTAACTTCAGAGGAATTGGCTGAAATAAATCCAAAAGAGGTCCAAAGACAGAGCTTCATTTTTGATTTGATTATTCTAGAAGAAAGATCTTTAAATATGGCCAACGCAGCAATAGAAATATATGGGAATAGGTTTAATCCTAGTCTTTTACTAGATGAACCAAACTTTTCACATATAGCTTTTGATATCTTTCAACCACTCATTCAAGTACATAAGGAATATCTCCTTACTCCAATATTTGGAAAATTAAAAACTAGAGGGAAGTTCATTGATGCAATTGGTAAAATATATATCAGATGGTGCAATGAAGCCAAGGATATTTATATTAAATATGCCAATGTGATGGCAACAGTCCATGAAATAATTTTGTGGGAAAAAGATCATGACACTCCGTTTTCTAAATGGCTCAAAGAAATTGATAACTCTCCCGAAATAGTAAAATCAAAACTATATCATGATGTTATATTTTTTGGAGGGTTTTTTAAATCTTTACAAAATTTACCAGTTACTCTTCAATCAATTCTCAAGAATACTGAGCCTTCAATGGAAGATTATGAATATTTGAAAATTGTGATACATGAGATTGAGAAACTTGGAAATGAAGTAGATCAAATTCATGGAAAAGCAATCGATAGAAGGAAATTAGTGAGATTTTCTAAACAATTATTGATAGGAAGCAGTGGCACAAACACTGTGGGGTATGTGAATCTTTCGACTGGTTCTGATGGTTCTGATTCAAATCCGGAAAAATTAGATCTTGGACTAGCTAACGACGAAAGGCAAATAATTCAAAGCGGGATTATTGGAAAGAAACGAGAATTGTGGCTGGACCCTGTTCCAATGTATGTTGTTCTATTAGATAATTACTTTTTGATTACTGAAATTGTGCGGAAAGGAAATCAGGATAGATACAAGCTTTCCGAAAGGCCTATACCTATTGCTTATTTAAGTCTCGAAAAAAAGCGTTGGACAGGAGAGTCCCAAGGATCAAATTCAAGCTACAAGGAGTTAATGAATAGAGATAGTAGGTCTTCTACACAGACTCCAATTAATGCGGTCAGACCACACTTGATGAGTGCTGCCAGCTCTGTGTCCAAATCAATACAAAATACGGTTCCACTCTATGAAAAAATTTCAAATAATACTGAGATATCAAATATAACACCTTTTTCATCCGAATATAGTTTCAAGGTTCGAAATACTGCAACCAGTGAATCATTCACATTTCAGGTATCCAACCATGAAGAATGTCAAGTCTGGATTGAATCAATCATGAAATGCTTCAGGATGAACAATAGGCGCCAATCATCTAATATTTTTGATTTCAAAGTTATCACCGAACGTTTTGCATATGAGGACAAAGATGCCCCTGTTAATTTACCTATATCTCTAGAAGGTTCGGAGATAGATATGGCCTTAAAAGAATATGCTAGAGAAACTAATTATGAAAACATTCCTAACACCCTCATGTACACGACTATATCATGCTCCGTAATATTGAACTTTGAGGGTAAAAAATTTATAATTATAGCTACCGATAAGGGTGTCCTTTTAAGGGAAGATAAGGATTACTGCCATGAATTCATCCCAATCTTACAAACCAGACATGTAAAACAAATGGAAATAAATTTAAAACTGGGCCTTCTTTTTATTCTCGATAATAGATTATTGTGCTACTTCAACATTCCAAGCATTTTGGGAGCATATTATAACCCGGAGAGATACTTACCAAAAAGTAAAATTGTTGGTATAGTGATAACAGATAAGGTAGACTGTTTCAAATTTGCCGAAGACTTTGGTAACTCGAGACAGCTTATTTATCAAAAAAAGGGGAAAATTTACGTTTTAACTCCAGAATATGACAAGTTGACAAAACTCATCAAAAATTTCAAGCTGTATAAGGAATACAAATTACCTTCATTTAACAGCAGTCTAACGTACACAGAAGTTGAAAGTATAATGCCTCTGAAAAAATCGTTTATTATTTGCACGACCAAAGGATGTATATTATACCATGATTCGTTTAACGACGATGGTATAGCTTTACCCACTTTTTTAAATGATGATGTGATAGCTTCATATAGAAGGCATCCTCACATAAACGCAAACCCGTTTAAAACAACCATTGAATCATCTTCACGTCGTGATTCGTCTAAAAACAAAATGGCAGAGTATGTCAAGAAGGACATCGTCACTTCCAAAACGAGGCCGATCAATTCTTTCAAACTTACTAACAGTAGCGATATATTGTTGGTGTATGATGAGGCGGTTGTTAAGATAAATAACAAAGGTCAAATTTCAGATTGGCGACAAGATATACTTGTTTTGGATTTTTATTGCACAGGTGTTACTTTTTTCCAAGATTATCTTCTTCTCTTCGGAGACAACTTACTGCAGATATACTCGCTGAAGACATCTGACTTCAAGCTGAGCTACCTTGTTCCAATACAGATTATTAAAGGTAAGAAAATCCGTCTTGTAGGTTCAACCAAGACCTGCGAACCAATAATAGTTCTCAGTCATCCAAATGTACCTAATAGGCAATTATTATTGGTTGGTGTACCTAACTCTATATCTTGAGTTTATCTCAGTTATTATAGTTTCCATTTAGAATTTGAACTTCATAAATTAATGATAATGCAAGTAATTAGATTTTATATAGCATGGTCTTTTATTACATCTTCGCGCGAGCTGCTTAATTTGATGAAATATATACTGTGAATTATCTGACAAAAATCGGCAATTTGAACAAAACTTTAGATTAACGACATTAAATTGCCAAGCCATTATGAATGTTGATCTTTTATTTGAAGAAGTCATATTTCCGTTGATTAAGTATCCATTATATATTATTATTGTTTTACCGTGGCTTCCCAATCGTGTGGTAGTCGTTCTGCTCATAGCAGATATAATAATACGAGGAGGGTTGTATTGGAATTACAGGTTGAGAACACAAGGTAAAAGTTGGAAAAAGTTGGGTGAATATGAAAATCCAACTGCTCTTGTAACAGGGGGAAGCAACGGATTGGGCTTAGCCATTGTACAGCAGCTTCTAACTCAATATCCACGAATGAGAATCATCAATATTGATAGACAGGAGTCACCAATTGAAGCAAAAACGTTGATACATTATAGATGTAATTTAGCATCGAAAGACGATTTGCAAGAGACCTTGCAAGATATAAAAAAGACCTATAAGGACACAATCAGGTTGATAGTTAATAATGCAGGTGTCCGTTCCCCATTTTCGGACATGAGGAATACTACTATCCAAGAGGCAAGTGACATTTTCCAAGTTAACGTGATAGCACCGTTTTTAATCATGAATGAGCTTCTACCAAATAATGATAGTCAAGAGCAATGCTATCTAGTAAACGTAGCAAGTGCCCTAGGCATTTTAGGGCCGGCCAAAGTTGCGTGCTACTCAGCGAGTAAAGCTGCATTAATAGCTGCTCATGAGTCTCTGGAAAACGAATTGCTAACCAATAAGAAAGACAATATTCGGATGCTACTGGTGATAGCCGGTCAACTCAAAACTAATTTATTTTCAGGGTTCAAGCCTCCAATGGAGTTTTTCGCACCTGTAGTTGATCCTAATAGGATGGCAAGGGCAATAATGGAGCACTGCGATGAAGGTCTGCGCGGGGAGCTTTGTCAACCGCTTTACGCCAATTTTGCCCATCTATTGATGTGGCTACCGTTTGGCCTTAAAAAGTTTATCAGAAGCCTATCAAAAATGGATGATTGTCTCCCGGAAGAGTTATAGATTATGGAGTTTTACATATGGTTTTATAGCATATTGATTTTAACAGAGGGCTAGTTCAAATGAGGGATTGTGGCACGAACTCAATCTGTTTTGGATTCAAAGTGCTGAAGCTGCTCTTCGAACCACGTGTACAGTAGGTTCGTTTGCAAATAGCCTGCAGAATTGAAAACTTGGTTCACTGGAAGGTCTGATTTAATCTCCTTCCCATTCTTCTTTATTTTGACTTTGTAAACAGGGTTGGTATCCTCAAAAGCAGTTTTAATCGTTACATGCTGCCCGTTGCTATCTTTGCCTTCGTAAACAACACCTTTTTCCACATATTTGTTGAAATACCAGAAAACGGCTGAAAGAACCATATAAGCACCCACTAGTGCTTTCTGATAGAGTAAAACATCATAATATTTGAACTTTTTGTCTAGCAAGAAACTGGCCCCGGCAACAACTGCAATTGAATATCCAATAAATAGTTTGGTGTCTATTAATGTGTATATCTGTTTATACTTCAGTCTTGAAAAGATGTCTGGTAGCGATTCATCCAAAGTTTGGCGTAGATCGGGTATTGAATACACATTGATTGGCTTACTCATTTCGGCGTAATGTATATGGGATAATAATCTATATTGCAGGATGCCCTGTATATATCTTCACATTGATCTGTGACTGAGCGTTCCAGATGAAGCGAAATATATTAAACTATACCCTGTATGAATTCAGTTTGTATCACGTGATTGATATGTGTAGATATTCTGCCCGGGCCCTGTGTGGGTGTTTTAAGTGAAGCTGGCTCCTGTTCTGAGACTTAATA
>JANIWU010000091.1:0-46746 GCA_030705145.1 Hagleromyces aurorensis | reverse complement strand
TGTCTCCACTTTTACTAAAGCTGGTGACTTCCTAAATAAACTGGTGATCTTTTGGCTCTTGCTTTTTACTATTAATTGTTAGAATGGTTAACATAAGTTTAACCTACAACATGAAAATTTTTAGAAACAGTTTAGCATATTCTATAAAACTGAAGGTATGATTTTTCAAGAGTAGGCCTAATTCAACACTAGCACTAGCCCCTGTAATATATTTTCGTTGAGTATATTAAGAAGAAAACGAAGATGTTGATTTATTACATATCATGTCCCTCAACTACCGCACTTTTGAATATGCATATGTTTATAATTTGGAATTTTTAGTTACAAAGCTCGATGTGTAGAATTAATTGTGAAAAATTTCAGAAGAATTGGCATTGCTACTCGGACTTAGATCTGCATCTCAAAAAATCATGTTGAACTGATAAGAATTCTCTTCTCTTTTTTGAGTTATCAGCGATTTTTCCACATGACGATTTCTTTCTAATAAATGCTCACCAGCAAAAGCACAAAAAATAAATGCGAATTCTGTGGATCGAACACAGGACCTCCAGATAACTATTTGACCGAAGTTAAATCTTCAGTCTGGCGCTCTCCCAACTGAGCTAAATCCGCTTCTTGTTAAAAAATTGAATATTTTGATTGTAATACCAAATAATGACAATCAGAGATATCCGCAAAGGAAATCCGCGATTGGAACTGTAGAGAGGGCCACATTCTGTTTTTCTGTATTTAATTGAGTATGTAGATGGGTTTTGGTATTTTTTACTCACAGTAGATTTGAAAAGGGCTTATTTTTTGAAGTTGTAAGGCAATTATGAATTTTTATGTTTTGCATAGGTTTTGACGCTGACCGTGAAAAGAAACAATGTGTTACTAGATTGATAAAACAAATAGTAAATCATTTTTAAAACAATATATAACACCTAGAGAATTATCACACCAAATTAGCAATGTTCTGGCTCTAGGGACTAAGAAAGAGTAGTTGAAAATGTTGCATGTAATTCCACTATAGTCTGAAGTCATTTACCCATTAACCAAATCCTCGGCGCTGCGCCCACCCGGCATTTACAATGGTATTATCCACAAACACCAACAACTCTTCGTGTAACTCTTATTTGATATAACTTTTAATATACCTAAATATTTGTGTCCAATTGAGGACAAGATTTCATTACCATCTTGTCAGTCGTGATTAAGCTTGAACAAGAAAGAAGCTGCCTCATATGATGGGAAGCACCACATCTAATGACAACCACGAAATCATCAACTTCGTACGAAGCATTAAAAACGGTCTGCAGTTTTCGGGAAAAAATGGAAATCCAACTTTGGTCTACTTATGTTATGATGATCGATAAGATACGTGATTAATTCGCTACTTATTTCATGTTATCGCGTCGATATACGCTACCAACTTGCTTATATACTATAGGAATGAGTTGGGTGGGATTTTACTCATCGGCCTTCTTCTTCTTCCTCTTTTCATGCTCTTCTTGTTGCTTGGCCTTCTCTTCTTCAATCTTTTCGACATAACGTCCAATTTCCTCATTGTCCAGACTTACAATCGAGTTGTTTGGTTTCACAACGGTAATTTCGATATTCTTCGCCCCTGTCTGAACAACTTCTAAAAGAGACCGCACTGTCAGCTGTATGCACTCCTCCGTTGTGGCAGGTGGTTCTTCTCTGTTGTAGTTCTTCTCTAGGAATTCTCGAACAGTCTTGGAGTTGCGTCCAATGGTTTGAGCCGCCCATGCAGAATATATTCCACTTGGTTCTGTTTGGTATAGCTTTGGAGAGTTGTCGCGCGCGTCAAACCCTGCAATTAGGGTAGAAACACCGAATGGCCGAACACCACCGGATTGTGTGTATCTCTGCTGGACCCCAGCGACATAACGCGTCAAGTACTCGACTGTTACGGGGTCTTCTAGCGTTAGCCTGTGACTTTGTGCTTCTATTCTTGCCTTCTCTGTTAAAATTCTGGAATCTGCGTTCAAACCCGAAAAGGACAGGACTATGTGGGAATCAATTTTTGATATTTTCGAAGGAGTGATACGAGGATCTTGAAGCTTTAGTGTAGATCTTCTCTCGCACCCCAAGACAACACAATCTTTACCCTTGATGCCAACCGCACATGTACCCCTCTTCACTGCTTCCAAAGCGTACTCAACCTGGAAAATATGCCCATCTGGAGAGAAAATGGACAACGCTCTATCGTATCCACTCATGACTGATCCAATTGAAATTGTTCACACGAAAACGACAGTCGTGTTACTCGCCGTTGTCTGTTGACTGACTGTTATTCTTCACCGGTGGCAAAACCATCTAGTTTCTATATTGCATGAACTTTGATATTCAATACCCAAATTTCCTTCAAAAGTTACCCGGCTTCAAACAACGAACACTCAAACGCGCATATACATCTTCTTCTGGTGTAGCGTTACGAATAATATCATGGATCGAGATACCGCGATACAGATACGCATTTGGTCTGATTTGGTCTGATTTGTACGTACGACCAGTAAGTGTGTGGTGTCTGCGTTTGTTCAGCACGGAAATCTCGAAAAATGGCAGAAGAAAGGCTTGAGTTAGTAGATACAAACGAGCTGGTTGAGACTGACTCCATGGAATCTGGAGAGGGCAAGGAAGTACAACTTAAGATCATCTCCATAAGTTTCAAAAAACTGATAACGTATGCAGCATCGTGCTCTATTAATCTGTTTTTGCCCTTTGTGAACGGCTTAATGCTTGGGTTTGGGGAATTGATCGCGCACGAGATATGTTGGAAGTTCAACTGGTTTGACCGCAAAACGAACAATGGCTACAGGATATATCCACAGTCGCGGAAGGCTGGAGAGAGAGTAGAACTGGATACTACAGGGACTACCCAGTCGAAATCGAAGTTTTTATGAATTATGTATTAGTCCAAAATGACACTATTTAGAATATTAAGAAAGAGCTCCATCGGATAGCTGACTAGCCCGTCTGTGCTTTCGTGGCGAGGGGAGATCCCATACACAAGCCGGCATGGTGCTAAACGTTTTAGTCCTTTGTTAGATATCTCGATGTGGTAATGCAAAATCAGTGTCTCGGCTCAAATATCGAGTAAGTTTCCGGCCCTCTCGTAGTAATTCCTGAACTGGAAGTCCTTACCAATGGGGAACCGCTTTATTTGGCCACATCTACATATGATCTCAAACAAGTGCGGTTTTCCGCTCTTGGTATGCACAACATTGAAGTTCGAAATTGCGACTGGAATCTGCACCCTGTGGCATTTCTTGCAAATGCGCCTTTTCAAACTCGGCAGCGCTGCTGTCTTGGTCTTTTTGGATATCAGATCCATGTTGGCAACATAGAGCCGCGAGAGGGGATCTAGCGATTCGTTGGAACGAGAACCCACAGCCGTGTACGACGCCAGCTGGTAAAGATAGTTCAACCTGGAAAATTGGTCCTTGTTCCCCACTGTCTTTGGAGGTTTGTTCAAAATCGTCCCATTTTCATCCACCTTGTTCTTACCAGCAGAATTACCTTTCTTTGCCATTAATGACTTGAGTTTTCCTTCCGTTAGCCTTCGTCTACCACCATGGCTTCAAGGATCGAGTCATCGACAAGCTCTTCGTCTTCAAGTAACACACTGCCATAACTGTCTTCATCACATGATACGACATTAATGTTGATCCCATCCGTGCAGACATCCGAGGACCAGGCATCAAATCTGAGCATAGAAAGTATGCCATACTTGGTGATCTCCAACTCTGGTATTAACAGTCTCCTTCCTTTGGATTTGGGTGTCAGAGCATCGGAGAACAGTCCTAGCTCAAGGAGCAGAATGAACACATCGAATAACCATATAAGCATCATTCCCCCGTTTTTATCACTGCCACACTCGAACTCTCCAATTAATTGCATGAAAACAAACCCAAACTTGTATCTACAAACTTGCTTTTCGATATCTAACCTTCCATGGTAAAGCAGGGTGTAAACGAGCTGCAGAAGCAACATTGTTTGAAAATACCGTATTGCTTTCAAAACGATGTCACACATGACACGCTGGCGAACCAACTGTTGATCTTCGGTGTCTTCATCTGGCACCGGATCCTCAGTTTTCCTTAAATAGACGAACAGTAGATACTTCAGAAAGCTGCACAGAGAAACTATAAGCCAGGACCACATTGCCAGCAATATTGAGGCATCCTTTATGAATCTGAAGACGATCAGACAACTGCACAGAAATCTAACTTGTGCACTAAAAGTTATGCTTGGCAGCAGCATAATTCATCCCGGTGCTTTCTTGATTTGGCGGCCTTTTGGTCAAAACTGCGGATCTCCTAAGCCTTAAACGCTTAAGCTCTCTAAACACGGAGATTTAATATTTGATTGTCTATACATCACGTGATGCATTTTTTTTCATATTTAAGAAAAATGGAAGTCAAGTCATTTACAAAGACTCATCTAAGAAATGTAGAGATGCGTGGCCTGTAAGAGCTTTTATCAAGTTCGAAATTTTTTAGAAAGGTTGCTTCTTGCAATGATAAAATCCAGTTTGACCAATGCCCTTGTTAGGGCATCATTAAGATCTGCCAGAAATCAGTACGGTGGCAAAATAGCGAGCAGATCTTTCAGCACTATTCTGCTGAGCGATTCGATTCGCAGTAAAGGGTTCTCCTGCAATAGACAGAGCATAGTACAGATAAAAACGATTAGACATGCTTCTACCAAACCTGAGGATTCAACAGCCAAAGAGACGGGCTCGGCTGAGCAATCCCAAAAAACTCCGGTAAAACCGACCAAGGCCAAAGAACCACTGATGCAAAGAATAAAACACGAGATTAAACACTATGTCAACGGTACAAAGCTTTTGGGCTATGAGATTAAAATATCTACCAAACTACTGATCAAGTTTGTGCAAGGTTACGAATTGTCCAGACGTGAGACTAATCAACTGAAAAGGACGATGGGTGATGTGTTTCGTTTGGTGCCATTTTCCGCGTTCGTCATTATTCCGTTTGCAGAACTTCTTTTGCCAATTGCATTGAAAATATTCCCAAATCTGTTGCCATCGACATATGAATCGGGCAAAGATAAGCAAGCGAAGAGGAATAAATTGAACGAGATCAGGAATAAAACCTCAGAGTTTCTCCACGAGACGCTGGAGGAGTCATCGCTGTTGAGTTTTAATTCTATCGAAAGCACTGAAAAGAAAAAAACCTTCTTGAATTTCTTCAAGAAGCTGTACTCTCCCAAAGATGGTGCAAAGAACGTTTTCACACACGACGAAATACTGACGGTGGCAAAGATGTTTAAAAATGATACCGTTCTAGATAACTTATCGAGACCGCAATTGGTGGCTATGTCCAAGTTCATGTCTATAACACCATTTGGGAACGATAACATGCTGCGCTACCAAATTCGTTTCAAATTAAAAACCATAATAGAGGACGACAAAGTTATTGACTATGAAGGAGTCGACACTCTATCAGACGAAGAAATATACCAAGCATGTGTTTCGCGTGGTATGAAGGCATATGGTGTTTCCAAAGAGGATTTGCTTGACAATCTGAAGATCTGGCTAGATTTGAGACTGAGAAAGAAAGTGCCCTCAGTCTTAATGGTGCTGAGTTCAACATTTACATTTGGAGGTCTGGAAAGGAAAGAACTAGAAAACAAATCTTACTGTCCTAAAACTGAAGAGAAAGAAGTCAAAAGTAAGTACGATGAGTTGTTGGATTTATACTACGACGGTATCCTTCAGGTTCTAAGTTCTATTCCAGATCCTGTGTATAATGTTGCCAAGTTGGATGTTTCGGAGACAAAGACAACCGCAGCGCAAGAGGCGGTGGACGAGGCCGAAACACAAACAGAGCCTGCAGATGCTGTGAAGAGTGCCACTGAGAAGGTCGAGAAGGTAGTAGAGGAGGGCGTTTCCTCAGCTACCGACAAGCCGGAACCAGTACCGGAATCCGTGAGCTCTGGAGTGATACAGGCTGCCACAGAAGTGAAGGAACAGCCCGCTGAAGAAGAAGTTGCCACTTCTTCTGACGACAACGAGTTCAAGTTGAATGTCCTAAAGGAACAAGAAGAATTGATCAAGAAGGAAGAAGAAGAAGCAAAGGCAAGATTTTCCAGACAGCAACCTGTTAAAGATGATATAAAACTGGATGAAGATGACAGTAGCGACATTACAGACAAAGTGACAATCGAAGAAGCTCCTTTAGTTCCGAAAGACCAGGCACCAGCAACTCAGGTGACTAAAAGGGACTGAAACACCTCCAACAAATTTTTATTTTCTTTCCTTATCAATATGATTTATTTATACTAATATTTATTCATCGAGATGTGGATTCCATGCTTCTTAGCAAAAAATACCTGTACATTCTATACTCTATCTATGCTTAAAATATATTCCCTCGAGGCGCGCGACGCTAAAATATCTTGTTACCCAGCTTTCGGATTTTAACCGATATACGATGCACATCGTTAATTTACAGAATATATAGATCGGAAGAATTAGCACCCATTATACGTAGTCACTCCTGCCAAACATAAGGTGCGCAACTAATTTGTAGACTCGCTTAGAGTTTAAGGTGAAGGAGCACAACTACCTCGAGCTCAAGTTTATAAAACGAGTTTTAACAAGAAGGGCTCAAAAGTGGTCACGCACTGTCTAATTAGAATTTGTTGGCTCACCTTACAAAGGTAAAACATCTAACAATTAAAATAGAAGAAAACAAAAACGTCTTTCGGGCAAGACAGACTGAACTGAATATCGAAAATGTCTTTGAAGTTCCCAAAGTTGGAGCCCAAAAATGCCATGGATGGCCAGTTGGCAATGCCAAAAGTACACATATCAAAGAATTGGAAGCTTCCACCTCGTTTGAAACCGGGCAGAAGGCCTGGCGTCAAATATGATGCAAAAACTGCCCTACAAGCAAAAGACTCAGAGCATGCTACTCTTTCCCCAGTGTCTGATCTATCTTCAATGGAGATGACCCCAGTTAATTCAGGTTCCTCAAATGGGGGAACCGCAAACAGCCAAGCCCAACCAGATTCGGAAAAGAAGAAGAGGCAAAACAGAGAGGCCCAGCGAGCGTATCGAGAGAGGAAAGCCAACAAACTTCAGGAACTTGAGGGAACGGTGGAAACGTTACAGGCTATTGTGAAGTCCTGGCAGAAAAAACACAAACTGTTGGAACAAGAACTAAGGCAGTGCAAAACAGACCTTGACAAATCACGAGAAGAAAATTCCAAGCTTTCAAGAAAGGTAAAGGAACTCTCAGTTTTGAATAATAAATGTTCTGGATGTTCTGGGTCGGAAAAGAAGCGAACACCCGATAGACTGTCAGGTTCCAGTCTTTCACAACCGATTAGTCAGGAAGACACAGGCCTGTTCTTCCAAGATCCATTTTTACAAAACATCATCGATAATTTTAAACCCATGAAGGCAGTTACGTTGAAAAAACGGAAGGTAGATGTATCCAGCGATTACTTGTCTCCACAGTCAGCACATTTTTCCACAACGGGAATGAGTACGTCTTTTTCCACTACCTCAAGTCAGACTCTGACGCCTGGAATGCAGACCACCAGCACAACAGATTTGTCATCATCATTAAAATGTGGATTCTGCACGGATACCTCATCTTGTGTATGTGAACATGTTGGTGGTGGCGGTGATATGGACAAGGATCAAGCTAATACATTCTCTTTTAATGAAAGCAAGGAATGTTCTTCCAATCCGTCGACATGTTCAAATTGCACTAATATTGAAACTTCCTGCATCACGATGAAAACAATGGATAGCACAGAACTATCGAATTCGCAAACAAATTTAATGGCTGTAAAAAATAACGAAACTGAAATATTCAAGCCTGGATCATGTGCGCAATGCCAAGCCGACCCGGAAAGCCAAGCATTCTGTAAATCAGTATTCAATTCAGCGGTTTTACCTTCTTCTAAGAAAGATGAGAAATCTGGAAAAGGCGGTTGTTGTGGGCAATGCCCAAAGGGAGATGCGTCCAAGCAAAAAAAGAGAAAACGTTCACCTGAAGTTGATATAGTCGAAATCATAGATCCATCCTTTACATGGCAACCAAGCAGCAAGTCAGGGGAATATCCAACCAAAATGGAACAAAACCCGATGGATCCTAATTTTAAACCTGGCACTTGTCTACAATGCCAAATTGATCCTCAGAGTAAAGCCTTTTGCCAAGCTGTGTTTGGATGCTCTGATGGGGACTCCAAAAGCGATTCAAAACACTGCGAAAGCTGTCCTGGAATGGCAAAGGCAGCGAAAGTGCCGGTCGATTCAGAATTCAAACCGGGTAGCTGTGAGCTCTGTCAAGAGGACCCGCAAAGTATGGCATTTTGCAAGACGATTTTCAGTAATCAACCCAATATTGCCGCATATAAAGAGGGAAATTTGCAGGGAGTGGACGAAACAGAAGACAAAAAAGGTTTAAAGTCAGAATTTATTCCTATTAAGGATGCATATCAAAGGATCAGAAGATACATGCAAAAAAATGGTACTGATAATGGAAACCATAAAGATGCGCCTCTTCCTTTACCTTTTAACCGAATTGCTCTAGGACTTAAAATTAGAGGGAGAGAAGTTGAGTTGAAAAGTGTTGATGAAGCGTTAAGGGATATGGACAAGAATGCGTTATAGAATTGCGGTATCTAGTTATGAATTGTTAACTTTGCAATGTAACATACGGTGGGTTATTTAATAAAAGATGTAAATATATGGATTGAAGGTTAATATTATATGATACACTTGACTTGCTTAGGTGTAGTTCGAGTGTCGGTGTTTAAATCAAGGTAAATTTTTACACGCGCGGGGGGCGTTTATCATTATCTTAGTTTATAAAGAGCTATTTAGCCCAATTAAAGGTATTCGAGCTCAGTAGTCCCAGTTTAAATTATATAACTGAAGACTTCCAAAATCAACGAGAAGAAGGCAGGGACCTCGATTGATGCAGCCGCTCCCTTTGATTTGGAACTGGAACGAGAGGTTGATGCAGACGAGCTACTCCTACTCGAGGATGTGCTACTTGAAGATCTCGACGAAGACGATCTTGAACTTGACGATTCAGACGACGATGCAGATGAAGATGCAGATGAAGATGAGGACGAGGACGAGGACGAGGACGAGGTTTCTGAGCTAGAAGAGCTTTCTGTCGCGCTCTCGCTGGCAGATGACGATGAGCTGTCGTTATCATCTGTATCGTCACACATATTTTGCGTGGAAATTCCTGTACCCATAGGTAGTCCGGCACCGCTGCTGAAATATGCCGAGGCAGCCGAAGGCATGTCGGGTAGAGTGTTGTTGGCCTCCCAAATATCCTTCTGGAAGTCGGGACAGGTTGAAGGGCTATTGGAAGTGGAATAGCCTCCATCGCCTTGTGGGTTGGGCACGCTGTTGTATTCTCTCTGCAAGTTCTCGAAATCAGGCAACTTGGTCACATTAGTTGGACTGTTGATCTCGACCAGCCCGTAGTTATTTGTTTCGTTGGAATACTCATATACCAAACCACCAGAGAACACAGAGGACATCTCCGTAGAGTAAATAGCCCCAATTTCGGTGAATGGACGTGTGCTCACCACCTTGTTGCAGCCGAATTCACTCAAAAAGATTGGAACCGAGTAGCCCTTGTAAAGTTGCATTTTGGTTGCGTACCCGGATGTTGTGAAGGCAGAGTTACCACACCAGGAGTAGTCATTGACACCGAACATGTCGATTCTGGCATCGGCATCGTCGCCACAGTTGAAGTATTCTGCGACCAGCTGTCTGTTGGTGTCGATATCAGCGGCAGAGTATCCTACGGGAATCGCACGGTAGTTTCTGGCGCGCATGTACTTTTTCATGTCTCTGACAACAGCCTTGACATAGCTTGCCGTGTAGGTGTTGTTAGGCATGTTGATCACCTCGTTACCGGCGAAGAAGCCCAGAACATTGTCGTACTTGGCAAACTCGTCGACTGTGGCGAAGATGCTCTGCAGGTAGTCGGCGTTGTAGGAGCAGGCTGGGTTGGAACGGGAAATCGATGCGCCGGGGGTGTTGACGTCCAGAATCAAATAAATACCATTGTCTTGGAGCAGCTTCATGCACCCGGAGTGGTCGATAGAGTTGTCGACGGTGTAGACTCTGATCGTGTTGATCCCTAAGTCCTTGAAGACGGCGACATCTCTGGTGCATGTGGTGGTGTCCGACAAAGGATCTGTGAGATTGGACGAGCCGCCGGGCTGGTAGTCGACACCACGGATGTAGAACCTCTCCTGTGTCTCGGGGTTGAAAAACGCATTGCCTGTGATATTTATTGGCGGTGTCGAGGAATTGGTCGCCGAGGCTACTAGCGATGCGCAGAGCGTCAACGACATTAGAAGGACAGACTGGAGACGCATTGGAGGGCTTTGGATACTAAAAACGGTGTTTTCCGATTATCTTGCTACGAAATCTGTGCTTGCAGCAGGTCTGAGCCTTCTGTCGGGGTTTTGTCTAAATATATAACGAGAGGCCGTGGAGATTATCATTTAGTAGGCGCATGGTTACATCTACAAATTTTTCAGAAGGAAGCTGTCCATAATGGAAACAGTAAACATAAACAAAAATAGAAATAGAAATAAATCGCGCGTAAGAGCAAGGACTCATCGAGGTCGATCTGTTGGAACCTGGGGCGCATTAGAAGATGGGAATTTGGCCTTCTCCACAACAGGCTGTTGTGATACTCTTACCTGTCTACCAGCCTCGAGATGCGACGTATTCCGTCTCTTCCGGACAAAAAATAAATGCTTCCAACCAGAGTCGAACTGATGATCTCCACATTACTAGTGTGGCGCCTTACCAACTTGGCCATAGAAGCTGCTAGTTATGTTTTTTCCAAAACCACGAATGCCCCCATACTGACACCTGTAAGTGCAAAACACACATGACATTTCTGTGGCAGGAGTCAATTTTCTGGCCCGATAGACATCCTCTGCACACAGTTTTGCAGGGATTGCTGCAGTGATTGGCAATGCAAACGTCGGCCGTGAGACATATAAAGAGCTCGAAGGCGGCCGGCTGAACTTCCCAAAAGACCCAAACTGCGCTCTGCAAACCATCACACTGCGAAATGGTGCAAGTATACGTCCACGACAACGACGACACAGTCGACTTCCGCCTGCCACACGACTCGGGCAAGCCGTACAGCGTCGCGCAGCTCGAGGCCCTCGGCGTGTTCTACCAGTTCTGCCACGACCCCGCAGACGTCGCGCAGATCGCCAGCGACAGACAGTACAAAAACAGCGATGAGGTCGACCTCCGGCTGGCGACGTTCCAGAACGACGAGCAGCGGATGCTCGCGAAGCTCCACGAGTTTTACCGCGAGCACTTGCACGAGGACGAGGAGATCCGCTACTGCGTCGACGGCTCGGGCTACTTCGACATCCGAGACTCACTGAGCGAGGAGTGGGTCCGTTGCAAGGTCGAGCCCGGCGACCTGCTGATCGTGCCCGCAGGCATCTACCACCGCTTCACGCTGACCACCGACAACTACATACGCGCGAGACGGCTGTTCAAGGACGAACCAAAGTGGCAGGCCATCAACAGACCGGAGGCCGACGCGTACGCGGTGCGCAAAGAGTATCTCGCCTCTCTCGACTAGCGCTGGGGCAGCCGGGGCGACTGGGTCATCTGGCGTCCTGCGCAGGCTCCGAAACGGCCTTGCACTGACGCTCGCGATCTGGCACCCTGCACGGAGTTTCCCAACACATGCCTAGAATTCCCATACATATATATATATTCTCGTTAAGCCAACGACCATTTTCTGTCGTTTACCGCCGCTGCCTGCTGGCTTCTCGAGGCGAGCGCCGTATAGGACAGCATGAGCCACGCTAGATCACGTGCAGAGTTCCTGTCTTATTGGTTTTTCCCTGTCTAAAGTCCAGAGCGATGCAGGACATATAAAATGATATTGTTGCCGAAGTAATACATCGATGATTGCACAGTGCTGTCGCGGACTAGCAAATGGAACCTCAGACACAGACACTGAGATCGACTTCCAGCGAGTACCTGACCCCAGTGACAGTCCATGGATAGCGAGCTCAACGTCACACTACTATGGATGAACTCATAGACGCAAGCATACCCGCACCTACGCTGTCGGCAGCGGCCGCTGCGGCCGAAGCAACCCAGCGCGCAGCCGACGGCGCTGAGGCGCTCGGCGAAGCCGTCAAAGAGGTGGCCCAGCAGCCCTCGGCCTCAGACACTCTGAGCTCGTACTTCCCGAAAATCGACCAGTTCTACATCCCCGAGTGGTTCACCGTGCAGTACGTCACCAGCAACATCATCAGCTTCACGCCGCTGTTCTCGTACGGGACCACCGTCATCAGCATCGAGCGCTCGAAAACCGCCCTCGGGTTCTCCATCGACATCTGCGCCACAATGATGATTGCCAGCATCCTCAAGATCTCGTACTACCTGATCACCCCGTTCGAGATCGCGCTTCTGAAGCAGGCGCTGGTGATGATCTTCATCCAGATCATTCTGCTCGCGACAAGCCTGAACTACAGACCCGAGGAGTACAAATACCACAATCTGCAGGCCGTGGAGTCGTTCTCAGAGCTCTTCCACAACGTGTGGTTCGAATACTTCGGGAATTCCAAGCCGCCCGCGTTCAGCGACGACTGGAAAAGCTCCATAAGCTCGCTGTCGTTCAAAACACTCCTGGAGTTTCTTCTGAAGACCCTGCTGATATTCGTGTACAAGTTCCTCAAGTTTTTTGACCCCAGCTACAAGAGATACCGCTCCTTCTGGCAGTGGGACTCGGACAAGCAATTCTGGAAATTTCTGGTGGTTTTTGCATCTGTTCAACTGTTTGCTGTTGTTTTGATCTCGAAAATTCTGAAATGGGACTCTCTCGCGGAGTGGCTGAGCTCTTTCCTGGGCTCCACAGGCTTGCTAGTCGAAGCACTGCTGCCTTTGCCCCAAATTTCAATTCTGAACAAACTGAAGTCCGTGCAAGGTTTCAAATTGGTTCTACTGGTAAGTTGGCTCTGTGGTGATGCATTGAAGGTGACCTACTTTGTGTTTGGTGCTGAAAACATTTCAATAATATTCTTAACTTTTGGATTGTTTCAAATGTCGCTAGATTTCTATATTGGCGGCCAGTACATCTATTACAAATATTACTATCCAAACCTGAGGCACAATTCCATGGTATCTAACGGCGATATCGAGCTACAGAATATAGAGGAGAGGTCCGCAAGCCAAAGCACCAGCGATACCAGCGATGATGCTAACGGGTATACGAAACCCGCTCATCATGCGAACGAGGTTAATTAAAGTTGAACAACAGGTCGAATTCAACTGTCTCTATAAATATATTCTAGCAAAATGTATTTCTGCATAAAAAGTGAGCATCGTTATATTGGGATATCGTCCCATTATAATTATTTACATGTTAAAAATTAACTTAATATACCGGCATATATATGCATTTTCTGCAAAATGACTACTGGCACTGCCCCATCGAAGTGTAACTCCTGTAGAATATTTTCAGTTATCAATTCCTTTCTCTGTCTTTTTTTTTCCCGTATGCTCGTAGAATTACTTGATAATGCGTGGGCCCTTTCACAAATGGCTTTCCAGGAGTATTAGCAGAGTGGTCCCTGTGCATCCACTTGGAAATACGTTCCGCAATGTTTGTAGCATTGGCTTCCTCCAGCGAAGTTTCTGAAGTTATGCACTGGAATCTTAGGGCGTCCAACTTTTCTTTCAGGTAAACTTTGTAGTATCTTTTTGGCTCATTTTTCCTCATATGCTTGATTTTACAAGTGATTTTACAGTTTTTAACGTCCAACGGATGGAAAAAGTTGGGATACCACCAATCCTTCATATCAGAATAAAAGTCCTTGGTAAGGCTATCTCTAACAAATTGGGAAGTATCTTTATCGAGCAAGCGACTCTTATGCCGAGCAAACTTTGGAATTCTTTTAGTGGTCGGATCAGCTTCTGTACTCATCTCGACATCAACCTCCAGGCCCAAAACATCGGAACATTCATCAATAAGTTTATTGTTATGCCTCTCAATATCATCAATTTCCTCCTCTATAGCACTATTGTCTTTACCACTAATAAACAGTGGCTTTTCCTCGTATGAATCAGGCAGAGGGAGAACAATGACTCTTAATCTTGTCTGCGGTTTTCCAATTTTTGACGAAGCTATATTGATAGTCTTCATCATGACCTTACAGTTTTGCCATTCGATCCCCTTCAAACGTAATTGGTTCTCAATATAGTCAAAAATGTTCCGAAGTATTTTAATTGAACTTTTGTATTCCATATCAGCAATTTGTTTTGCAATCTCATGGGTTTGCCTCTCATGGAATAAAATAAACTGCTCTTTCCCGTAAACCCTCTGGAGAATGTATTCTCTTTCCCTGAGTGATTTGCTAAACATAGGATCGACGGCGGAATGGATGATATGGTCTATATTATCTAGTGGTAAATATTGGAAGCCAAATATATTTGAAATATTATGATACGCTACAAAGATTCCATCCATTCTACCCATGCGTGCCTGTAAAGAGTACTTAAGAAGCGTACTTCTTGTCAATTCAAAAAATTCCCGTTCTAATGATTCAAATTTTCCGTATACCTTGTTAATCTGGTAACCTGTGTAGTTATTATTCTTCTCAACATAGGGAAGATCATGCCGTATAGCTGCAACTGCTCTTGTTTTAAGATCAAATATCCCAGTACCTGGTAGTTTTGAGTCGAAGGCATCGAGTTGCGAGCGGATCAGGAAGTCATCAACCAAAGTGTAGTGATAGGATTCAACAGATTTATGACTAGTTGCAGTTAAAAATCCTTCCAATGCATGCCCTAAGACAGAAAGAACTATTTCTCTGTCAAGACTTCTATCAGAATCTACTGATATGATCTTATCATCCAACTTTCGAAGAATCACCGTTGCCGGAAACCTGGCCCCTCTTGTAAAATTTTGATTCTTGCTTGGAAAACTGTTTGAAACCGGAGATTCGGCCAAGTTGAGTGTCCTAAAGTTTGAAATTAAAAAATGCAAATGCGAAAGAACTGAAGTCATAGAACTGGTTGAGGAAATAAACTTTTTCCCATACTTTTTTGCTGTGCTCGAAAGGATTTCATCTTTATAGGGTGTTATAAAAGACAATTTATGCTCCTCTGGCTCCAGAAATGCTTTCGGTATGTCTTCTAGGTGTTTTGAGAAATTGAATGTCCCAGAACGAGGGTCTTTGAGTTGATGTAATGTCATAGATTGATACAAAACTTTTTCCAAGCCGTCTACTAAAGATGGTGGATTCGCGTATTCTATTCCAAGAGTCTTTGTGACTTTACTATCGGGAGTGGCTACCGTCTGTTTTATATCTTTAGCACTGAACGCGAAGCTGCTTACAATATCATCTTTAGCAAAACCAGATGAGGGATTCGCAATGTACGGTTGAGAAGACCTTGTCGCATTCTTAGCATCAAAGAAACCTGAGTGTTTACTACCTACAACATTGTCCAGTTCTCTCACATACGGTAATTTGCTGCCGCCCTTCATATAAGGCTTCTTAGAGTGCTTAAAGTTCGCAGGTTCTCTACCGTTGGGTTTACTTCCATGTTTCGTGGGAGAAAGTTTAACGGATAAGTTCAATGCATCATTCAACGATTCAGAAATATCAGAATAAAACCTCCGATGAATTTTACCAACCGTATATGTGTCCCACAATGCATAATTGGATTTAGCAAAAGCGCGATGACGCCGTACTCGCGATTCATATTGAAATATGTTTCTCATGACTTTGAAGTAAAAATGGTATATGATGCACTTTTCATAATCAATCTCCCTAATGATTAAAATCTAGTTACCTGTCCTAAACTTATTATCGCATATAACATTCAATTTGTCTATCTAGTCTACACATAATGCTGTGAGATTGAACGCTTTTTTGGCTGCAGTACCATATTAATGTAAAGTTTTGTTCACGATCTCGTGACTTCGATGCCATTATATAATAAGAAGTACGCTTAAACAAAGTTCTCGGTACCAGAAAGAAAACTCTGCATATTTAATCTTGAGCTGCTGGCAAATAGAAACCTTTCATCAAATTACAAACTCTATTCTATTTAAGGTAGCCCTTCCATTATCATTAAACTTCGGACAATTATTAACAATCCAGGAGTCACGTGAAATATGTATATCTCCATCGAAACAAGCCAATGCCAGGCCATGTTCTTATGGTTCAACACTGTGTGTATATGCTATGGAAATGTCAGCCGTAAAAGAGGCAACATAGCAAGCATGACACCATATGATAGGTTTATTATTGTTTTCTTTTGTTTTCGTTAGAAATGTAACGAAAAATGCAAATTGAGTCGAATATGACCAGAAAGAGATTGTTCAGCGATTCATTCAATGGTCAAATTATTTACTTGTTCTTTCAGAGCCTCGGTAGCTTCCTCTGTAACTGTTTCAATCTCGGTTCCCTCTTGAATAACCACATTGTCGACATTTTCACCTTCCTCCTCATGATTTGGTTCCACATCATACTTCTTGAGGAAGTATTCCTCGACATCCTCTTTACCACTATTTTCTGCTTCATATATAGCATCGTGTCCAAAGTTGTTGCGGATAAATGGGTCTGCGTTATAGTCATCACATAAAAGCTTCACAATTTCTAGTTTTCCATTGAGCGATGCCCAGTGCAAGGCTGTGTTTCCTGTTTCATTTTGAGCATTAATATAATCTGTCAGTTCTTTCTGGTCTTCTTTATTTTCGTCAACTGTCTTCAATATGTATTGCACGACCTCTATGTGCCCATTTGCTGCGGCCATGTGTAAAGCTGTTGACTCAGAAACCTCATCCTTGCATGTAACCAACAATTTCGGATGAATAAGATTTGTGAATATATCTTTCAAGGATTCCACATCTCCGGATCTTGCATCATCATTAATTGCATCTTTGTCCTCTTGATCTAATAACTCAGTGTGCAATCCCATCTCAAAATTATTTTCCTGTTACTTCAATTGCGATAAGGAAAAAAAGTGTGGGTGATTAAGAATTTTATTGAATATTTCCCACTTCGACAAGCTTGTTATTATGCTAAGCTAGATTTCAATATGAGATGTGCTATCTCATCGGTCAAGCTTATTACATGGTTGTTAGGGCCTGATATTCCAAAATTTTTCTCATATTGATAATCGCATTCCACGAAATATAACAGCTATGCATTCAAAGGACCATTATTCAAATGCGATGAGATCCTTAAAAATATGTCACAAGAATGATATGATTCAAACCATTTGAATTTTATTTGGTAGCTTCCAAACTAGAAAATTCCAATCACCCGATTAAAATATTATTCTGGATACTCCGATCAAAGGACCAATCTAGAGATCAATGAAACTGTATCCTCTGTAAACATGCAGGATATCACAGAATCACCGAAGAAGATGAGCTTTCTTGAAAAAAATCCAGAGTTTATTCGCAAGACCCCCATAGATGATTTTTTTGTGAACTTAGATGAAACTTTATTGAACAAGATATCTGACTATCACACTACGAATCACAGCGATTTGCCGTCCTTTCTGGGGTTTGCAAATAACCTTGATTTCGTGACGAGGCTACTCGAATATCTAAACGAGCTCAATGTTTTGGTGTTAGAACTGAAGAGAAACTCTGCAGAGGACCCGAATAATTTGCTTCCAATTTCATTACAAGATATGAGAGCCACCGAGTCCTTGTTGAGTTTAATAATCATTTTTGGAATAACATTAAATCTAGATCGCGATCAGAGAATAACACACAACACATCTAAAAACAGTCAATTAAAAGGTTTTATTTTTGAGATGGAATCATTGAAGTTTCCTTCTGATCAGGCAACTTTGGAACTAGCATTAAAACAACTACTCACCATATATCATGACGATACCACAATCGAGAATTATATCAGATCGATTTTAATCAAAAGTCCGATATACATCTTTACACACGTAGGACTTGCATCTATGGCTCTTCAAAACTTGAAAGAGCCATGGCTCAGCTTCTTGGAAAATTTTGAGCTTTTACAACAAACGTACGAACTCTACTCAGAATACAATTTCTTAATCCAGGAAATTGAAAACGCGAAGGTAAAAGGCTATTTTATGGGGAAATTATCAACTTTGCCAATACGGCGTGAGAATGGTGTAATAGGGCTTGTCGATTTTGTGATTGAGATCAGAAGTGACGAATATATCGATAAGCAGAAAATTGAAAGAGTAACACAGCTGTTAATGTCGAAGCCAAAAAATGTATCCCATTTACAATACTTGACCGCTGTTTTTAGACAAATCCATGATTGCATGGCATACGTCACCAAACCAGTTCTCATAACTTGCCTTAATGAAGTCATCAAATCCTTTTATTTGAGGAATCCTAGAATTGTGGAAGATTTTCTATTCAAGAAAATATATTCCGTTGTATTTAACGACCCCATACAAAACCATAGCACCATAGAGTTGAATGATAATATAAATATTATGATCTCAATCTCAAAGAACCCCTCAAAAGATGTGATAAATTCTCTAATACATGGTAAGGATGCAAAACAGTTTTATCTGAATTTATGGATATATGCCTTGTTTCTGAAAAAAAATCAAACTGTACCTCTTCAATTAACAAATGAGAGAGATAAAATTATTGACTCCAATCGGTCAGATTATTATGAGGTTATTTTATCATTACTGAAAACATTCATTTTACTCAGCAACGACTATAACATGGCGTTATCAATCATAAGTTTGAATTTGGTCAATTTTCAACACGAAAAATGGTATTATCAAATTGACCGCGAGACAAATTTACCATATATTGCAGTTAATGACATGAGTTCGGCCCTTAGCGACCTAAACCTAGACAAAAATACTTCCGATTCAGATCTTAATACTTCCTTATTTGATGATATTGATTTAGCTGTTGATCTTTTCGCTGAGTTTCTAAGAATAATAGATAACATAAAAGTTGTCAGTGTCCTGTTTTTAGACACGATGAGAAGATGGTTGCTCAAGCCGACTGGGAATCAAGCATTGGAAGTTAGCCAAAGCGAAAAGGAACTCTCCAAAATCGTGGATTTGAAATTGTTACAAAACCTTTATGAAACATTCAAAACCGAAATTATTCAATCACCGTTGGATATTTTGCATATAGTCAATGAGATTTTAGATTCACTCTCTCAAGCGGATGAAAGGACCAAAATTCCTCAAGATATTGATTCTGACGACGAAGAAGATGATGCGATGGATATCGATTCCAATCCTGAAGTAAATTTCAAGGAAATGGGGCTCGAATCAGTTACAGATGAAGACAAAAATGTTTGGAATATCATTTCAGAGTTATTGAGCAATGTAATTGAAGATTTCAGATCTTCCAAAGCTATCCTTGGCCGAGATTTAATTGTAGACGTGGCTGCCAAACTTTCAAAGTTTCAAAATGAGGAAGCTAAAAAAATGAAACAGATGATCCAAGAACTTCTAGACGATCCTAGTCCGTTTACTAGTTCAATGGATGCAGAGGAGTATGATTCTAAGATGAAGAACAAGGATATTTTGGATAGGGCAATGCTGAGTCTGATCGACCCCCTCCCTGCAATCCGTGTCCAAGGATTATCAGATATCACAGAACTAGCTCTCCAAGGGGAACAACTGATTACCATCGAGCGTGCTTTCAAATTACACCTACAAAACTTGCGGAATCAAGATCCATTTGTGTATCTCAATGTTATTAAAAATCTTTCTACCCTCACAGAGCATAATCCCAATGACTGCATACCCAAACTACTAGAAGTATACTCGAATAAGTCAAAACGAGGAACTGTGGACGTTATAGTCAGAGTAGGGGAGATACTGACATCATTCATTATAAAACAGGGACAGATGTTCACCGGCGAAATAGCTGACAAAATTGTTCTGTCCTGCTTAAGCATAGTACGAACTCAAGGCAACTTAGACAATCGGATCAGAATGTCCTCGCTATCGTTGCTTGGCGTCTGCTTGCAGACAAATGCCATTGGTGTTCAGAGCCATATTCGCGATGTTCTTGATTGTGCCCTGGGTATTTTACAGCTGGAGCAAGACACGAAAAGGCGCGACTCATTTCTCATGCGCAGAGCGGCGCTACATCTAATACACGATCTATTCTACAATGCTGGTGCAACCTTATTTCCGGTTGGCTTCAATTTTGAGAAACTTGAGACCCTCCTGGAATATGTCCACTATCAAGATGATGATTTATTGGTTCGTGAGCAAGCAGAAAAGCTTCTTGAAGTGCTATATTCCTTCAAGAATTCCTTGGAACTGATATCTGGACAGTAGAACCACTGATATAATTTAATTGAGCATATTTCAGAATTTTCTAGAATAGGATACATATTAATTAACGTCGTTATTCCATGTGGAGGTCACATGATCTAATAATTTTTCACTTTTTATTGAGAAGAATTTACTTCTAGAAGGTTGTGGAACAAAAATTTTTCTTGAACCGCCGAAGGGACGGAGGGGTCGTGGTTAAAAAAATCAATGTATATAAAGGATAGAGGTTAAGGGTAATCGATAGGAACGGCCCCAACAGTTTGAAAGGAGGCCTTTTAAAACATCAGTAGCGGTTTGACAATTTAAAACTGTAACAGCAGTTTCAGAAGTTAGCAGGTTGCGAATTTTTATACACTACATTACTGCATAAAGGATAAAATATACAAAATGGGATCCGAAACTTTTGAATTTCAAGCTGAGATCACTCAATTGATGAGTTTGATCATCAACACAGTCTACTCTAACAAGGAGATTTTCCTAAGAGAGCTGATTTCTAACGCTTCCGATGCTTTGGACAAAGTAAGATACCAAGCTCTTTCTGACCCAAAGCAGTTGGAGACCGAACCAGAGCTTTTCATTAGAATTACTCCAAGACCAGAGGAGAAAGTATTGGAGATCAGAGATTCCGGTATTGGTATGACCAAGGCTGAGTTGATCAACAACTTGGGTACCATCGCCAAGTCTGGTACTAAGGCTTTCATGGAGGCTCTATCTGCTGGTGCCGATGTTTCTATGATTGGTCAGTTCGGTGTCGGTTTCTACTCCCTTTTCTTGGTTGCCGACAGAGTCCAAGTCATTTCCAAGCACAATGATGACGAGCAATACATCTGGGAATCCAACGCCGGCGGTTCTTTTACCGTTACCTTGGATGAGACTAACGAAAAGATTGGTAGAGGTACCATCTTGAGACTATTCCTAAAGGACGACCAATTGGAATACCTAGAGGAGAAGAGAATTAAGGAAGTTGTGAAGAGACACTCAGAATTTGTTGCTTACCCAATCCAACTGATGGTTACCAAGGAAGTTGAGAAGGATGTTCCAGTTGAGGAAAGCGAAAAGGAGGAAAAGAAGGACGAAGAAGACGACAAGAAGCCTAAGCTAGAAGAGGTTGATGAGGACGAAGAGAAGAAGGACGAACCAAAGACCAAGAAGGTTAAGGAGGAAGTCACTGAGCTAGAAGAGTTGAACAAGACCAAACCTTTGTGGACCAGAAACCCTTCAGAGATCACTCAGGAAGAGTACAATGCATTCTATAAGTCCATTTCCAACGACTGGGAAGACCCACTTTACGTCAAGCACTTCTCTGTTGAAGGTCAATTGGAATTTAGAGCCATTCTCTTCATTCCAAAGAGAGCTCCATTCGATCTATTCGAAAGCAAGAAGAAGAAGCACAACATCAAGTTGTACGTCCGTCGTGTTTTCATCACCGATGAGGCTGAAGACTTGATCCCAGAGTGGCTATCCTTTGTCAAGGGTGTTGTCGACTCCGAGGACTTGCCGTTGAACTTGTCAAGAGAAATGCTTCAACAAAACAAGATCATGAAGGTGATCAGAAAGAACATCGTCAAGAAGTTGATTGAAGCCTTCAACGAGATTGCTGAGGACTCTGAACAATTCGACAAGTTCTACACTGCATTTGCCAAGAACATTAAGTTGGGTGTCCACGAGGACAACCAAAACAGAGCTGCATTGGCCAAATTGCTACGTTACAACTCTACCAAGTCTGTTGATGAGTTGACATCATTGACTGACTACGTCACCAGAATGCCCGAACACCAGAAGAATGTCTACTACATTACTGGTGAGTCCATCAAGGCTGTTGAGAAGTCTCCATTCTTGGATGCTCTAAAGGCTAAGAACTTCGAAGTTCTATTTTTGGTTGACCCAATTGACGAATACGCCTTCACTCAATTGAAGGAGTTCGAAGGTAAGACTTTGGTTGACATCACCAAGGATTTCGAGTTGGAAGAAACCGAAGAAGAGAAGGCTGAGAGAGAGAAGGAGATTCAAGAATTCGAGCCATTGACCAAGGCTTTGAAGGAAATCCTAGGTGACCAAGTCGAAAAGGTTGTCGTTTCTCACAAGCTTGTTGACGCTCCAGCAGCTATCAGAACCGGTCAATTCGGCTGGTCCGCTAACATGGAGAGAATCATGAAGGCACAAGCATTGAGAGACTCAAGCATGTCTTCCTACATGTCCTCCAAGAAGACCTTTGAAATCTCTCCAAAGTCTCCAATCATCAAGGAGTTGAAGAAGAGAGTGGACGACAACGGTGCACAAGACGGTACCGTTCAACATCTAACGAAGCTATTGTACGAAACTGCCTTGTTGACATCTGGGTTCACTCTAGAAGACCCATCTACATATGCATCAAGAATCAACAGGTTGATCTCCTTGGGTTTGAACATCGACGAAGAGGAGGAAGAAACCGAACCAGCTGCTGCAGAAGCTTCTACTGAAGCTGCCACGGAAGACGCTCCAGCTGACACCGAAATGGAAGAAGTTGATTAAGGAATCAATTCGACCATCTGTATAGGATCTAGGATACAAATACTATAACGAAGTAAAATGTAGTTTATGTTTTGAACACATACGTTTTAGCTAGTAAAATAGTGTAAAGCAAAAACTAACGAATAATCTGAATCTTTAGCATTTGAAATAAAGCGTACAATTTGACAAGAAAATATGCCACCATACTACCTTCTACTAATTGGTAAGGGTTTAAAAGACTAAAGGGAGATCCACAATTAATAGAAGTCCTGACGATAAGGATATGAATCTTGCACTCAAGAAAAAAGGTATGAAGGTTGTTAGCGTTCCCTACACTGAACACAATGTATTAACAGCTCATTTCGATATATTATTAAGAAATCGAAGACCTACATTCACAGGGTGTTGATGTAGTTTCACTTAAGGAAAAGATTGTCGATTTCACAAACCTGCTCGAATCTAACGCTTCTGTTCCACCCCACCTTGCCGAGAGCTATAGAAGAGATATTGATGAATTTTTGAGAGAGATTAATACCTTGGAGCAAGGTAAAGGAGATTCCCAGAAAACTTTCAAATTCAAGAGGATTCCTAAAGTCAAGAAAACAGTCAACAAGAGTCCTGCATCCTTCAACAGCGAAGCAATCCAGAAAACAGATTGTCTGATCGGAAAGGAACTTTTAGTAGAAGCTCCTGTTACGTCTTTGGAGAATTTAAAGCAATGCACGGTAAGGAGCAAGAGAGAATTGGGAGCACACGGTTCCTTTACAGTGACCAACTCCTCTGACATAGTTATAGATCTTGAGGAGTTGCCTTTCGCACAGGGGAGTATTTTCCTGAGCAACATTGAGGATACTATCGTCCGAGTGCAAGTCCGAGACCAGAAGGATGTGCAGCTACGATTCCACAGGTTGGTACGATGTAAAATCGATGTATATGCTGACAAACCTGGGTCCAAGCAATACAAAATAATCATTGAAAACTGCAAGGATTGTGTGTTCCAGGAGGATTCAAGAAACCTTATACACATAGACGATTTCAGCGCCATTGATGGGACGGCAGACAAAAATTACCGATTTGAAAGGTTTTGAAATGGGTAAATCAGCATTACTTACAATAGCAAGCCGATGGCGATACGCCAACCAAGGGCTGAGAATGGCTTCATCCATATATATACCGATCTATCAAATACGCATTTGAGGTAAGGTGGATGTACCGGCTTTTTGCTTGAGGATACAAGACTTCTTATGATACCTAATTAATTGCATGGATATAAAATGGTGAACGCGAGTATTATTACTGCTTGGATTTTTAGAGTACGTCTTTTTTCATTTCCAATTTGTGTATAGCTCAATGGAGATAAAACCTAGCCTCTCTCAAATCAAGTATAGTCTGAGCTGGAGTTTTAAGCGCAAGCCTAAAGAACGGTCCCTTCCGACATAAGCTGCAATTCTGTCTAGTATAGACACAAAATAAACACGAAAAGCTATTATATTTACTGTATTTGCATGGCTACAATACAAAATATTAGACATCATACTAAAACACAAGGTGGTGTTTAATACTGGCGTTTTGGACTCATTTCTTCGAGCAATAGAGCTATATCTCTGACGGACCTTCATTCCATACCGCTATATAAAATTCTGAGCTCATAGTTAGCCTGGACTACTCAAAGAGAGCCATTTAGTGTAAAACCTGCGAAACCCCTCATTCACCCAATCACTGGGTGCGATTGCAATTCAATTAATGCCAACCGAGCTCATACTATTCTTTAAACACACCATCCATGGGCAATTATGGATCCTATATTACGGCAATTTGCACGTGATTGTTTAAAAACGCTCGACAACTGAAACTGTATCCGTTCTTAGGTTTCCAGTTACATGCAATTATTTCTTGGATCTAATTAAATCTTGAATAGGAAAATAGTAAACAAGATATCAACGCTTTTCAAATGCGAGACAACATCAAAGTTAAAATTAGGAAGTGCGATTGAAGTTATGACTGTCGCAAGATTCTTTTCGGCTCCTTGTAAAGAGCAAAACAGTGAAGAAAATCAAAGTTGAAATTTAGATTTAGAGAATCGCCCAGATTAAAAGTGTATTCTAGCGAGTGAAACGCAAGATATTGGCAAGTTACCATGCCTACGCTAGCTGGATCTCCTACAAGGTCAGTCAATTCTTATATAAACCGATACGTTGAAAGTTTGAATGATGAGGCAATTCCACAACTAAAGCCGCTGTCATCGTCACGGCTGAACTCCTCTCATAACTTATCAGCAGATAGACAGAAGGCCGAAAGCAAAGCCCCAGGATTAGACAAACCGTTTTTTGAAGTTTCAAAAACTCACAGCATAGGCAAAACCGAAGCCTTTCAAGCAGATAATGGCAATGCAGCACACACTTCGCAGTTGTCTCCCAAGGAATTGAAATACTATGAGTTCCTTTGCCGAGTTGGTGAAGTTAAAAGTTGGATAGAAGGAGTTATCCACGAACCGATCGCAAGTGAAGTAGATCTTTGCACAGGCGATAGTCTTAGAAATGGTGTTTATCTGGCACAAGTGGTTAACAAGATCAATCCTCAATTGGCACCCAAGGTTTTTCCTGCAGGCGACAAATTGAAGTATCAGCATACACAAAACATCAACGCTTTTTTTTCCTTGGTTGAACAGGTTGGAGTACCCACCTCTTTTCGATTTGAACTTCAAGATTTATACAATAAAAATGATTTACCACAGGTCTTTGAGACGTTGTACATTCTCATATCCATTATAAACAAGAAATGGCCTCAACAAACCCCGATTCTGTCCAACTTGTCCGGTGTTTTACAATTTTCCAAGGAAGACATTAACAAGTGCATAAAGACATGGCCAAGGATACGGGATTTCAAATCCCTTAGTGCCAGCCCAGTAGCTTCACCAAATGGCAAATCTCGCAACACTAATTCGAATGAAACCGAGGCTGCTTTGATCAAGGATTTTGACTCTTATAACAAACCGTTGATTAAGCATCACCCAGTAATAGATCCGACAACTCCCAAGTCTAAAATGACAGAACGAAAGAAGTCTTCCTTAGACTTACGATTAGATGAATCACCTGTTTACACACCAGTTAAAACTGCCAAGAGGCCAGAGGATCGTAACTCAGAACCACCTGATAAATACTTGGCAAGAAGTTTACCAGGCGTGCAACCAAGCTTTAGAAAGTACGAGGATACAATGCTTGTCAAAACCCCGCATTTGGAATACAGCCCGATGAAAAGCATGAGCTTTTCATATTATTCACCCACAATTTCGACGTATTTGACATATGATACCGATTTTTACAGACAGCGCAGCAAGCAAAGAGAGGAAGATATTAATTATTACGAAACATTCAAATATTCGCCTTCTAGATTACAATCATCACGATATTCCCCAATCAGAAAGCAGAAAATGTCGGAAGAGGAATTTTTAGACAGTGTAGTTAGGATTCAAGGATACTGTAAAGCTGTTATCTTAAGATTCGACATGAGTATTAAACTAAATCTTTTAAAATTGTTTGAAAGGGAAATAATACAAGTCCAATCATCCTTCAGATCTTTTAAAACACGCGAGAAATACCTGTCCGAGCTAAAACATGTTCACCTTACACAAAATAATAATTTTCTACAAAGTTTACAAGGCATTTTGAAGGGTTTACACATTCGCAATAAACTCGATACTCAGAGGCTAAAGTTATTAAGACACGAGACACGAATAGAAACGTTACAAAATTTAATAAAATGCATTAGAACTCGAAGATCGATACAGAAGGAGATTCGTAATATTGGAACAATCCGTTTGCCATTGTCGGGGTTCCAAGCAATTATAAGAGGTAAAATTTCACGGAGACATAATAATGAAACAATGTTTATGGCTCAGGATAAATTGCCACTTTACAAGCTTATGGGTATTCTTAAGGGTAATTTAACTAGGACTAGGTTGCAACAGTTAAATGTTGAACTAGATTATCTTAAGCTCTCTAATAAAGCTAAACTACAAGCATTTTGTAAGGGATATTTGATTCGTTCAAAGTTCCAGTCCCTATTTGAGTCCACCAAAGAGAACCAAACTATTATTTGGAACCTTTCAGTGCTTTTGAGAGGACATCATGTTAGAAATCAAATGTTCGGTAGTTCTACCAATATTATGGATGAATTTAGACATGTAAACTTCCTTCAGTCTATTATTAAAGGAACATTGGTCAGGTATACATTAGACCTTGTGGATGACATCATAGAATACAATAATTTGGCAAATTTTCAAGCTAATGCAAGAGCAGCCTTAATAAGGAGTAATATGAATAGGAGACAGGCTTTTTTCATGAAGAACATACGCTCAGTGGTAAGGATACAAAATTCAGTCAGAACACATTTGCAACGTACTGCATATTTGGAATTAATGACTAGTCCTAATCCGACTTTATCTTCAGTAAAAAAGTTCTCACCTTTATTAAATAACTGTGGCACGATTGAAGATTTCCAGAATAAACTAGAGAGTGCTCAGGCAGCACTAGACGCAGCAAACTTGAAAAAGGAAAAGCTACAAGATGGCATTAGGCAACAACTGGATACTGCGAATGTAATGCAGGAGTTTATGATAGGCAATGGTATTCCAGATTTTTTCACATCAATAAAGGTACCAGAAGGTAAATATGCACCATTTGAAAAACTGTTCTATCTTTTACAAGTAGATCCTTCTTATTGGAGAATGATATACCTTAAGGAACCTGAATTTGTGGACAAAAATGTGTATGTATCATTCACCACAATGAATAAGAAGATGGGAGTTCGGGAAAAAATGTATTTTTCCAAATTCATAGCAGAGATCCTTCAATTGGAGGTTACATCAGCCAAAACTCTTGATCAGTTTCTAACGGATAAGAGCCATTTCTATGAAAAACTGCTAAAAAATTTCTTAAGAAGAGAATGTTCTGAAATAATAGCCCTTTTCATTCCCGTTCTTGATTTTATTAGTGATCCAGAAATTGATTTTACGAGTGACCCAGCCTTGATTTACAAACACAGGTATGGAAGTGATCCACAAAGCAGAGCAAAAGCAATAGAGGATCCAAATATTGAATCGATATTTGTTAACAATTTACGGAACATATGGCATGCTATAGAGCTAATAGCTGATATTTTTACGACCAAATCAGAATCCATTCCTCTTGAAGTCAGGTTTATTTGCACTAAAGTATTTTCATTTGCTGCTGATAAAAATGCTACTGAGATAGAGTCTTTGAGATCAATTTCAAATTGCTTAATCAATTGTTTTGTTTCTGAATATCTGTTGAATATTGATAACTATGGGTATGATGGCATAAACCAATCAGAAACCGAAAAGAAGGCACATATATTACTCGCTACGGCATCAAATGTTTTTGGTATTACAAAGTTTACTGGATTTTTTGAGCCTTTAAATCAATATGCTGAAGAGATCAATCCACAGCTCAAGAATTTACTGTACAATGTTCTTATTGATCCATGCTATGAACAAGAGATTGAGAAGTTGATTTATCAAGATATGCTTTCAGAGCGTCCACATCTAGAGATACTTGCAGATAAGGTTATTGAGATAACAATGAAAATCCAGGAATATGTAGGAGAATTTCCGGAAGAAGATACAATAACTGATGTCGTGAAGAAAACATCTGATTTCAAGAATTTCCCAAAGACTGGGCGTGTTGTATTGGAATTGAATCCTGCTGCTTATCGTTTTTTAATTAACGATGATAGGATGAGAAGGATTTATGACCAAGTCAAAAGATCATTTACATACATGATGCAAGTTGAAGATGTCAATACCAACCTTTATGAATTGGCAGTGAGTTGTGTTATACCAGAGGATGAGCCAAATTTCCAAAGATTAATTTCATCGAATACCATGATCAAGAACGATAGCATTATAAAGTCCTTACAGCCAATGCAATACTTTGAATTAAAAAATCAAACACTCAAAAAAATTCATGAATTGGAAAGCGGTGGACTAATCAAACCAACCGATAACAATTTACAAAACTTTTTGAATGATATTGCCAACACAATCAAGAATCCAAGTTATGCAATGGAATATGTCCGAGAGGAATTAAGAGTTACCAATGAAACATTAACGGCAGTACTTGAACTATGTGAAGAACTCCAGGTAATACTAAAGGATATGAAGAAAGCAATTAATGAAAATATAGCTAAATGCCAAAATAGCCGAAGTTACGCTCCTCTGCACAAAAGTGCCTTGGAAAATTTGAAAGGAGCTTACAAGTTTGTCCACCATAGTAGTAGAAGTGGGGCTGAAATGCAAGGGTTGAAATTTAAATGGTCAACAAGACAGCTTTTTGAACGCGGCATTGTTACATCAATTACTGGTGAAAAATTGGCGCAACAGAAAGTAAAAGTTTTTGGTTCCAGTGGACCAACCTATCCAGAAATCATATTCAAAGTTTCAACATCTGATGGTGCTACATATGGTATTCAAATGATAGACAGGAGAAAAACAAGTGAAAGAAAACATAAAGATCAGATGGACTCATTTTTGTTTCGCGACCTATTGAACACTCAAGTCGGTGCAAGAGTGGAGGCTTGGTACTTATTCAACGCGAATGTTACCTTTAATACTAGAAAACTATTGAAGTTGATAATAGAATACTTCTTGACCAGAAGCTAAGTTATACTTCATTAAACTTATACGTAACGGACAGTTGTAATTTTATAGTCGATATGCGGAATGAATATATTTATACCCTGTTATAAGCGTGAAATCTTCGATTATTATTAATAATGCACAATATTTTATAAAAGCGTGCTAATAGTTTTCAAGAGCATCAGATTCTGTAGCCCTTTCATCATCGGCAAGTAATTTTTGGATTCTTTTCAATTCCTTTGCTCTCAATCGCGAAGCGTAAAGATTGAAAGCTTGTCTGGTAATAGCTAATGAGCTACATCCAATCAAATTGAAAAACGTCTTCAACTCGTAAAATGATCCCTTAGGTATCCATTCTAGTTTGTAATACCGTTGAAACTTGATATAAACATCAAACAACACACTTCCCATTTTTCCTCCAAGGTATGGCCATATCGTGCTTTCAAATATAACGTCATACCAACCTGTATTAATGATAATATTGGAAAAATCCCTTATCCTAGCGATTGATTCTTTACTCATTCCATAAAATATATACGGCCGGCAATCTAGAACCATCCTGAAGTACAAACTTTCCATCATAGGCGCAAATAAAAATGGATATATCAACATCATAAGTTGGGCAGTTGTTACAGTTAAATTAAGCATGCCTTTATTCTCTGAATCGTAATGCCGAAGTCTAATTGACACAAAATAAGACCATATCCAGCTCAATCTACTGGCTGAAATAGAAGATGCAGTCAAGTTTGCAAAGTATAGCGGTGTTCCCATGACGATGAACTTAGTCAAACCGGGTATACTCAGCCAACCGTGCGCAGTCTGACAGTAGACGTCCAACGCATTGGAAGTACTTATATCTAGAAGGTGTCTCAATATAAACTCAGGAAACAGACACCTCAATTGCCACAGGCCCAGCTTGAACCACCATTTCAGAACGTTAGTGCTGGATAACCCCACAATAGACACCGTTACGAGACTTCTTATGAGAGTTTTAGCCGTACTTAAAGCTTCCAAAACCAGAAAACCGCTTGAAATTTGTAGAGGGCTCTTTAAGATGTGTTTTTTGCATTGTGGACAGGTGCCAATTGGAACGGGCAAACGCTTGGGGCCGATTCCAGCCATGAACGATGATTTCCGAATGACGAAGAAATCAAAAACAGCCAGCGGAGGTAAGCATATCAGACTCACCAAAGGCAGTCGACTTCCAGGAATAGAATTTATGATCTCAAATGGCGAATACTCTATTTGGAGTTCTCTATGTTTGTCCATTACAAAGTCCATAGAACTCCTTAGCTCCGCCATATTTTTAGGGAAATCAATCGGAAGGCCGCTAGTTCCCTCCAATAAAGATAGGTTTGTGCTATTAAGCCACCTGACATAACATTCCTTGTGTACTTGCAGTTTACAACCACATCTGTGTTCTATCCAACTGCTGTCCAGCAGCGACTCTTCTAGGCATATCCAACAGAGGGCTTCTTTCTTTCTACTAAATGAAAACAAGTTGGTCAGCATCGAGCAAACGTCTTTTCACTGAACTAAATTTGCAGAATATCTGCTGAATTGGCCATCCCTGCTGAATTGATGTACGTCCAGTATACACAGTTCTGTCGCTTGGACGCTGGTATCGGTAAGAGGCGGTTATATTGTAATATATACATGATCCCAGAGCAATTACCCTGACTCAAACAAGCTACAAGAGAACACCTGAAAGCCAGTAAAAGTCCCATTCTGGAAGAAAAGTGCGTCAATGAAGATGACAATAGGGCCCTATTTCTCTCTTTTTTAACTGCCGATTGAATCAAACTTAACAGAACTGAAAAACTATCCAAACAATGCTTAGACACTTACTTTAGGTCTGTCATTGTAGGTTCCATTCTAGACAAGACTATTACAAGAGTTCTACTTCATGGTAGTAGTTACAAGATAAATTGCTGCGTGATCGATATTATATCAATCAGTATTCATTAGGTATAAATTCTTGTCTTATATATCGCAAAAAGGCTGAAATCTCATTAACGACCCCAGAAGCCCAGGAATCCCCTCTTCTTTTCTGTTGCTCTTGGTTCCTGTACAGGTTCTGGTTGTGAAATATTCTCATCAGCATCGTCGGCTTGGATTGGCTCCTTGTGTTGATCGTAGTCTATGTAGTTGAACGCCAAATCGAACAAAGATGGTTTGCTGCCAATCGGCCGTATTATTGGTCTCATTGGAAATAGGTTATCTAGGGTGACATCTTGTGGGTGGATTCTGGCTTTGTCAAGTTTTTCGGCCAAAGTGAATCTGTATTTTGGTACGTTTTTGACAAGGCTGCTCTCATACTCAGCGAGTGCAATAACACTGTTACAACCCGCTTTGACAAGGTTTTTCAAGGTCGTGACCTTTGCCTTGGTCAAGATTTCTTTTGGAATTAATAGGTTATCCAGGTCTTCTACCAAGGTCAGACTCTCGTTCAGCTTCTGGTATGAGTTCAAATACAAGGCCAGTGATTCCATGTATCTTCCGTTCTTATGGTATAGTGAAGCCAAACAACCAGAGATCAAATGAGCTCTGTAGTACGACTTGGTCAACTCAAGCTGCGCCAGAAGATCTTCGTCGGAGTACACACCCGGCAAGTCCATAATGTCCAGAATATACTTCGTTAGATTTTTTGTTATTCTCTCAATCTCTTTGTACTTAGCCAGTTTCGATGACTGAGAAGAGCTCTTATGGTTCCATTGCTCCCACAGCTGCTTGAACAGTTTGTTGTCTCTCAAAACAGAAGTCAACAGGACGTTGTATTTGATGTACGAAAGCAAGATCTGGTCGTTCTCCTCCATATTTTCAATAACCCCATTTGGATTAGTGTGCTCTTCATTTGACGAAATGCGTAACTCTTGTCCCTCCAATGCCTGTTGCCATTTCAAAATCTTGATGTCAAAATCAGATACTGCGTTAATCTTGGTGGCGTTTGCCTCTTCAATGCACTGAGAAACTTTTGAATCAAAAACCACAGCAGTGAAAGACCTCCATTGTATCTTGTTGGAAATATTCGATTGGGTCATGTCGATATCCTCTATTTGATCCTTGAAACCATTCTCGTAAAGTAACCTAGCTAGTTCATCATTTTTTTCCTTGGCAGATTCCAGTTCCTGTACGATGAAGTTATGCAATTCGGAAGATGAATTAACGTTGCCAATTGAAAGCTTAAGAGTATACTCAAACTTATTCAAAATAAACTCGAGGACTCTGTTCGAAATGACACCCTCCTTATTTAGATGCTCAAGTGCCCCAATAGAAAGTCCAAGAAGCCTTGCAATCCTGCTGTGTTCCTTTCTCTTGGATGGCTTTCCGTTAATCAGGTATTCGGCTTCGGCGAGGGAAGAGTATACAATGTACTGCACACGAGTGATCCATTGTTTCTCGTTCGCAGTTAATTTAACCAACATTTGTGATGTCCTCCACGCCTTTTTTAACCTTCTTGCAATAAGCCTATTCTCACTGCTTCTAACTTTTCCCCTCTCGCGAACAGACACCTTGATGCTCTCCACGAACGCCGAGTCTCTCTCTGCATGCAAAAGGACCAATACACCGTACAACTTGTTCTTCTTGTCATAGTCTCCAGGAACAATTTTACTGTACTTCTCCTTGTCGGCGTACTTTTTCGTGTCCTTGGTGATAAGGTCGAACTTGTGTCTCAACTTCTGAAGCTTTCTGTTCAGCTTGCCATGATACCTCCTGTAGTCGTCAAAAGTTTCAAGTAATTGATCTCCACGAACGCCATAGGTGGCATTGATAGGCGAAAATGCTCCCATTATAGTATCTCAGGCAATTATATATTGTGAGACACGCTCAAATATTCTTTGAAGACTCTAGGCTGCTTTCCAGGCTGAAATAACCCTCCAAGCCTAATTGCAATTAATACTTTCAGTTTCCCTATAGTGTGTTTCTGAAAAATTTTCGTAAATTTCGATATACACGTGAGCTTGGATACCTATAAGCTACGATATCAACCAAGCTACAGATAAGGTTCAAGACATCGCGTTTCTGCGATTAAATTATATTATAGTCAAGAGTCCTTTTATATCTGTTGCAATTGATTGCATTTTTGTCCTTGACTCCATTTTTTTGCACATTTTAGGGCTCCATATAGGAATCATTTCGCTGCTGGACAGAACAGATCTCACAACCAAAAAATAAGTATGACAACAAACTGGGTAAAGTTGGTGATATGCACCGCTGGCATATATATAAGTTTTTTGACGTGGGCGCTTGTTCAGGAACCTTTAAATACTAAGGTATGGGAAGTTTCAGGGGAAAAGTTCAAGAACCCAAATGTGATAGCGTCAACGCAGGCGTTTTTTGCAATGCTTATTGGCCTCTTCTATCTGAGATGGAAATCAAGTAATTACGGTGTGCTTCATCTGATAAGTGACTATAAGTTCCAATTTGCATTAATCTCCTTTACACAGAGTGCGTCCGCGCCAATTGCGTCATATTCTCTGAGTTATGTTGACTTTTTAACATACATGCTTGCGAAGTCGTGTAAACTACTTCCTGTGCTTATGGTTCACATGCTACTCTATAGAACGCCGATCCCAAACCAGAAGAAAGTCGTGGTGGTGGTTGTGAGCCTCGGTGTGATGCTATTTACAGCTGGAGGAAATAAGAAGGTGTCCGCTGCCAAAGAACACAAGGAGAGTCAGCTCCTAGGATTAGCGCTGCTCTTTGTCAGTCTATTTCTTGATGGCTTGACAAATGCAACTCAGGATACGATGTTGAAATCCAATAAGAAGGCCATTGGAAAGAATGGCTCTCAGAAGAAGACTATAACAGGTGCCCATCTGATGTTTGCACTAAACTTTTTTGTTCTTCTGTGGAATCTGTCCTACCTGTCAGTAGTTGATACCAACCAACTATCGTCGGCAAGACGTATGATATCACTGGACAAAGATATTGTAATGTATCTGCTTGCATACGCGCTTTGTGGTGCAATCGGACAATGCTTCGTATTTTACACGTTAGAGAACTTTGGCTCTCTGATATTGGTCATGATAACCGTGACAAGAAAAATGATGTCAATGATTCTGAGTATCATTGTTTTTGGTAAAAAGATTCAGCCGCTTCAATGGGCTGGCATCTTCGTTGTTTTCTCTGGAATAATCTACGAGGCTATATCCAAGACAAAACAACCAATTGACAAGGCTAAGAAGAAAAACTAGTGTAGAATGAAGAACTCCCGCTAATTTATTGTAAAATTATTGTAACATTACTGTGATATTACTTTTATTGCATCAATGTCTATATGAAACCTCTATATTTTGGTTCGGTTGAGACGCTCTCTCAGCTCAGGATCCCATGCGTATATGAACAATCCCTTGACACCACGAGTTAATAGAACATTCAAACTATTCATAATGATTTTAGACTTGACATTTTGGGCATCGACAATGTTCTGCTTTTTAGTGAAGGCGGCCCTGTCGTCGTACAATTCAGATTTCAGCACGATGCAATCATTTGCTGCGTCATAGCTGATAGACCTTCCCAGTATGACGCCTGCATAATTCAAATCAAACCCTTGAATCGTATAAACACTTCCAACCTCCTCGATGGTGTCTGGCCGCTCACTCCATGGAACAGTAGCCTTTGGAGTGTACCTATCCCATCTCAGTTTAAAATCGTCTCCGCATGTCACATAATAATCTTTCCCGTCTAGTTTGTATGGGAAGTCATACGTTGATAGCATTCTACACTGGCCGTACCTGCTGTCCATCCTCTTAAGTTCTTCGTACATCTCCCCACAACTGTCCCATATCCGGAAATCGAATGTTACCGTCGAGACATCTTTAGGATATCGTGGTATCTTTCCCAAAACACTCAGGGTATTGATCCATTCAATCACAGTAGGATTTGGAGGGATGCGAAATTGTTGTTTCAGAATATACCAATCCCTCCTGCTCTTGTCAATTGACGCATAAAAATCCTTCAAAGATGCACCGTTATCGGTGCTCTCGTCCCAGTAACAGTTCATTCTCAACGCCTGCTTGTCGTCATACACCAAAATCACCACCCTTGCCAGGCCAAGCAGGTCTGTCAAATGATTGTTTCCGTAGAACTTTTTGAAGGCATCTTTGGTGCTGGCAAGGAGATGAGCTTCATCCACAATGACAATATCGGCTTTAGATTTCGATTTTTGTAACTTATTGATCAACGATGTTGGTCGTTCCAGTGAACGAGACGAGATGTGCACTTTAGTCTTGCTCATCCTAATGTACAATTTAAGCATTTCCGGATGGTTCACGACGAGATAGTTATCTGTACCATGCAAGATCTCGTTATCAACATCCCGAAATTTCGAAAACTTTTGAATGGAATTAAACAACGAGTTTAGAATGACAGATTTTCCGGTGCCTGCGTCGCCCTGTATGACAAACAGGGCGGCTTGGTCTGACTCCGAAGAAGAATTTAAGTTGTGTTTGATAAACTCAAAAATTTTATTCCTCAAAGACAATTGCTCCTCAGAGAGATCTACGTTTTCCAATTTAATGACAGCAATCGAATTGCTGTCATTAGAAGATCGATATTTTGGACTTCCCACCCGAACACGTTTAGATTTCAACGTAGTCATTGAGCGAGATGACACGACAGCAGGTCCGGTGAAGATATTCTCTATTGTTCTAAAAAAGACTTTCCCAAGGGGAAAATACTCGATTTTAATTTTGGATTTTATATGAAATCCTTTCTCTGGAGGCTTGTCTTAATTACGTTTTTCTTTCAATTGTCTTAAGGCGTGGCATCTTCTATGCCATTATTCTCTTTATTTCATTTATATTAGTGTACAATTTCTAATTTCACGAAGTGGTTGGACGTTTGAAATAGAGATCTACTCATCAAGTTGAAAAACACTAGACTAAGGGAAGCCTAATAAAATAATCAGTTGGTCAAAATGATTAATCTCTCAATGTTAGCATTGCCTAATGGTCAGGCACCTTCCGCTTTAACCAGTGGATTAGTCGTTTTTTTGTTGCTGCTATTTATCATAAATAAAGCCACATCTTTGAATGACCAACTATCGCTCTATCCAGAAGCGCTAAAAAATTGGGAATTTGGGAGACTTTCAACTTATCCACTTGCGCATTTGTCCTACCTACATTTGCTATTCAATGTCATCTCGTTAGCCGGCCCATTGAATATGTTTGAAGCTACCCATGGGACAGTTCACACAGGGGTGGTTCTAAACTTGACAGCTGTCATTGCTGGTTTGCTCTACTGCATCACAGGACTATACATCTATCCTAACGTTTACGTTGCGGGAGCAAGTGGATGGTGTTTCACATTTTTTGGCTATTTCAGCGTCAAGGAAAGCGTGGTACACCCACGTTACCATATCATGGCAACGCCGTTTGCCATTCCTACTGTTCTTTTCCCACTGATTCTCCTCGTCCTCATTGCAATCACTGTTCCGGGTTCAAGTTTCTGGGGGCATCTATTTGGTCTCTTAGTGGGCTACTTCATCGGCTGGAGGGAGAACTGGTTTGGTAAGATCGTTCCTCCAAAATGGATCATTGAGAAAATCGAGAGCAAATTGGAAAGAGTCATTGCCTGGATCCCATCCTGGGTCCACTATTACAAGGAGGTAGACGTCGAGAACCGTGGTGACTATGTAACCATTTTCCCCATGGACGTTGGCCTGCCCTTACACAACACGAACGTTTCCAACAACCCCTCTTCGCACTCTGCAAACAACGATGTAAATACTAACACTAACACTTACAACGAAAACCAAGGAGGCAGAATTTTGGGATCCCTTTGAAATCATAAAAAAAAGCCTCTGGCGCTTGTGCCAACTATGTCCGCCATCTCACTCATTGACAGTGACCAAAAAAATATTCTTATGGCTCCTTGGACACTATGTACATGTAAATCTACATAAAAAATGTTATTTACTATTTTTTATTCAAATTCAAAATTGATAGTCTTGAAGAATGTGCTTTCTAACCAGGTTTTTGAGTATGTTCTTTTTCAACTTCTCTGGATCGCTGACACCGTGCTGGCGCAAGAGTTCGAACCCTTTGCTCTCATCAGCCGTGTATTCTTCTACTTTGAGCTGCACGTCCTCTATTTTGTCCTTACGGGCTTCTACCTGAGATTCCAGTGCAGTTATGTCGAGAGTCAGCAACTGCTTCAGAGATTCCGGGGAGAATTCCTCAATGCCGTAGGCCCTCTTGATCTCTGCCAGTTCCTCGACACTCTCCCCTTTCGCTAGAGCTTCCTGAATGACTCTGATATCTCTCAACAGCTTGGCATCCTTGTTTTCTGACTTGAGCCTTCTTCTTTCCAAAAACTCGGTCGTCTTCTGGTTCTCCTCTTTGAAAACCTTCTCTCTCGCCTGGGACTCGTAGAGGGCAAATTGCTGACCTTTGTTCTTCAGGATCTCGGCAATGGCAAAGAATTTGCGCTTTGAGAGCGGTCTCGTCGCTTCTATTCTCACCAGATCACCCTCGCGCGATATCTCGCCCTCGTCGTGTACAAGGTAGTCCTTCCTGTGGAAAAGCTCTTTGTTGATGCGCTTGTTGAAGACCTTCGTTTCGACGCGCACTTTGACGGTCTTCTGCATTTTCCCTTGGGACACCACAAATCCTACAAAGTTTTGGCGGGCCATGCTGGATAGGTGGAACGGTGGCTGTCTTCTGGACAATCTCTAGGCTCTGCGTCGGCGTGCACTGTCGGCGTTGATGAGCCGGGCACAGCTTGAAATATATTCGCCTGACAGCGTCTCGTTGTAAAAAATAGGTCACGTGGCGCATGAACAGCGATCGAACCCCCACTAAAGACGCCGTGCGCGATGCGTGCGGTTGGAGGGGGAAGCACGGCAGCCATGCCCAGTGTGCGCATCCAGCACCCCATGCTGCTGCTATGTGGTCCCAATTGCGTCGAACAGCACGCCTCTCGCGGTGCATTCAGAGAACATCATTCGATCCACGAGGCTTAATTATATAGGTCACGTGACTTATGCTCACCCCTCGCCGTTGCAGATCTTCTAAAGCTATCTGAAGCCACCTCGCTGCCCCGAGTGCGCGCTTTCGAGCATTGCCTTCCAAAACAACTGTTTCTCTGTCTCCGCTGTTTCCCACTACTTCATTTTCAACCGCCTCTATTATGTAGTGGCATCATGCATGTTCTATACATAACGTCTGCCCCTTATCACGAACTAAAAAACTTATAATACCTAACGTCAAATAATGCCGGTCTTATATATAATACAGAACTATGGGGCAAGTATAATACAAGAGCCTACAAAACTGTATACCACTGAACGTGAACACCAAAGCAAGAGCAGGCTAGGCAACACACGCTGAGATAGCTTTTAACAAGGGTGAGCGTTTGGACCAGTTTGACAGTTTTTTGTGCAACCGCGAGGCTTTCAAGTAGGATTGGCGCAAGGAAAATCGAAACGGCACAGACGGCCCGGAAAGTGGCGTATAGAAAACATTGAGGCCCACTGGTTTGCATGGAATAGGTATGGACTACAACAGAGGTGGCAAGCGCAGCTCGATATCCTTTGGACCCAGCCACAGGCAGCCTGGACAGGGCACATTTCTCTCAAACCCGTTCAATACAGGCTCCGGCGGGACGCCCTCCGGCAGTGATATGGAGATGGGGACGGGAACGTCGCCCTACTACATGGCCAGCCCTTCGTTTGGGAACGCGGAGTCGAGCATGCCCGGCGGCAGCGTTTTGGGATCCAATTTTGGCACGAGATCGCCGATGTATTCGCCGCTGGACTACTCGCATCCAATGTACGCAAACCCGTTAAGCCAGCTGCACCAATTGCGGAGCTCCGGTTCCTTAGCTGGCGGTCCCACAGTGTGCGACTTCGAGTCGCACTATCCTCTCTTTGCTCTCGATTGGAGCAACGACGACTACGTGTGTCTCGGGTCCTACAAGGAGGACAGCATGAACAGGATCCAGGTCATCCATTCGAACGACTTGCTGACGTGGGACAAGGTGGCAGAATATAGCACGATATACCCGGTGACCTCAATGCAATGGCATCCGTCGTTGCTCCATCCCCGGCAGTTCGCCACCAGCTCGGATTCTCTGAGAATCTGGACTTTGAATGAGGAGGATTCAACTCTAAACGAGGAGATCAACCTCTCGCTGTGCAAGTACACAAAACAGCAGCTGCAGCACAGCAAAAGCCCGCAGCCTGGACTTGGGGGCTCCGAAAACACGTCGACTACAAAGTCGCAAGAGCTCAACCAGACTCTGCTCGGGGAGTTCCCACCAATCACTTCCTTCCATTGGAATCCAGTAGATACAAACCTGCTGATCTCCAGCTCAATTGATACAACCTGTATTGTATGGGACTTGCAGAGCAGCAATTACGTGCGAACGCAACTAATCGCGCACGACAGCGAAGTATTTGATGTACGATTTCTGACCCAGTCAACACAGCTCTTTGCCAGTTGCGGCGGTGATGGCAGTGTCAGGGTATTCGATCTCCGGTGTCTGGCACATAGTACGATCATCTACGAGCCCTCGTCAAATTATGCATCGCCGACAAAGGTCTCTTCGGGGCCAAACAGCCCAGGGGAGTCCCCAAGCCTGAACGACGGTGCGTCCAGCTCTTCGGAAGGCTCGAAGGCGCTTTTGAGACTGGAGCCCTCGCCGTTCGATCCGAACGTGATTGCGACTTTCGCCATCGATTCCAACGCAATCCTCATATTGGACATGAGAAAGCCCGGATCCCCTGTCCTGACACTAGAAGGGCACACTGCATCGGTCAACCAAATAAAATGGCATCCAGCGAAGAAGAACGTCCTTCTCTCGTGTGGCGACGACTGTCAAATACTTTATTGGGATTTGAATTTGGCCCTCACAGGCAAAAGTCCCTCCGCGAAAAGACTCTCCAACCTGAGCGGCCAAAGTCTTTCGAGCATGAACATGAATATGGCTAGAAATAGCGATAGCAGCACCAATGTGGCCAATTGGAACAACAAAAACTCGTCCCAGGTGCTAGACACGCCGTCTATGTTTGCGTCGACCAAGAACCAAGAAGTCAACAACATCGCCTGGCGGCCTCGGAGCGGGGACTGGCTTGGCTATGTCTGCGGCAAGAGGTTCCAGAACATGAAGCTTTAGCCTGTGCGCCAACACACCGCACGAATGACGCCCGACTCGCGCCACGGTGCATAATGGTAGACGTAGCTTCTCAACAAACAACCGCGTTGGGACGAGAGAACGCTCCGATCCATTCACACACGGCTGAAAACGACTTCCCGTGTCTTATCGCACAGATCATAATTATAATTAGCCACGGAAACGAAACGCCGTGCAGCAGGCCAAGCTACTTAGAAAACCAAAAACACAACACATTATATAGATAAACGCAAGTAACCGGCATTCTGCAATGCATGCTACATATAGACGAACTTGATATGCTTGTTTGACTGGGTCCTCGACTGACGAGCTTTGCACAGGTGAACCTCGCGCCTTTGCGCATTTTTTCTAGCCTTGGCCATTGCGCTACGGAGCCATCAAGACAGAAGGACATCCTCCGTACAGATGCACTTATCTTTATTGTAGATATTCAAGCCCTAAAAGAAAGGCCTCCAGCATATCGAATATCTTACCCGGCTCTAGGAAAAGTATAAAGACGGCCATAGCGATAGCTCTTGTCAAGTCTTCGGCAAACTACAACTATTATATTCTGGACGGAAAGACACCAGAAGATTATTACGATATTAAATTGATTATTTAGTTTACATATCTCATCTTCGTCTATAATCGTGCAAAGTCAATTTATCTCTCATTGCATTATTAGGCAATAATTTACAAATAATATTATTTGTTAAAAGCATCGCCAACTACAATTGCTGTGCCATACACATCAATTTATAGAACCTATCTTGAAGATCCAAGTTAGAAAGCTTCTTCACCAGATTAACAAAATACCTTCACTATGAACTCGGAACCAACCTTACGTGATCTTCTGGAAGCGATCAATAACGTAAACAACAGGTTGATTGCAGTCGAAAACCACCAGAGGCCATTAGAGGTGCCAATGAAAAGCTCGGCAACTCACTCTGAGTGTGAAGACACCAAAGACAGAGTCACAAAGGTGGAGCTGCAAGAAGAGATCCTAGAAGGAAGAGTTGACTCCATATCTCAAACGACTATTGAGATAAGAGAAGGACTGGAAGAAGTTCACCAATCAAACGCTGACCTTACAAACAATGTCTCAATCCTTGAACAGAAGGAAACCGAGTTGCAACAGCGGATCAACCAATTGGACTTGGACAGAAATGCCCTCGCCCAGGAGGTGAACCAACTATCTCAGGACCGGACACAATTGACAAACGACGTGGCGGATTTAACTAAAGACCGCGACCACCTTGCCAGGAACGTGTCCCAGCTTAATTCGGACAAAGAAACCTTGGGAGTTCATATCGCGAACCTCCATGATGAGACTGACCGCTTGCAAACCGAGTGGGACAGTGCTCGTGAGGAGTCCGAACCTATGGCCATAACATTGCCCACCAGGCACAAGATGTCACGGATCGGGTCAATAATTTGACTCTGGGCATCGATGAGAAGTTCGAAGCCCAAAACACTCGGGTGAACGCCAAGTTTGAAGAGCTCTCAGCCCAATTAGCGAAAGTCCAGTTGGGATCCAACGTCCTTCAGGACTCACTCCTGTCGACATACCCCACCGAGGATACATTCCGGGAAAACCTGGCCACGTACGCGCCGAAGGTTTACTACGCGAATATTCCACAATCCGCACTGAAAACCGATACCAAAGGCGGAAAACCTAAGTTCTCACCATTCTCTCTCATCGAAGGCATGGATGACCCGAAACTCATTGAGAAAATCTCGGAAATGAACAGAGAGTTTCTTGCCTATGACCTTCCTTACCAAAAATGGGGAAGTTCATTCGATGTGTTCGTCGAACCATCATTCCGGACCTCTCTCAATGATTTATCGTTAGAGTATTCAAATACCCCCAACGACTATAACGCGAAATTGAAGGTCCTGCTCTTTGACTTCGACTTTAAAGCGAACAATCGTCGTCACTGGAAGTCCTGGGAATTAGAAGAGCCAAAACCAGACGAATCCTTGGGTACTTACTTTACACGCTTAGTCGTCCTCGCTGAAACATTTGTAACACCAGGGAAGCCTAAGGCTGAGGTGGTCTTGGAACGTATTTGTGAAGCGGCTAGTTCCTTTGATCTACCCGTCCTGGCTAGAGACCTATCCCTCGCCATGACACCCATGGAGGCGATTCACATCGTCAAACGACACCGGATCAAGAGATTGGCCTCCGGCCAGACGTCGCAAAGCCTGCAATTGGCAGCCATTTCTAACAGTGGCTACCAATACGCATATAACCACCGCCACGCAGAAAAATCCACGCAGAACCCTCGCCCTTACTTCTCTTACAACTCAGAACGTCGTACATTCGACCTCGTTCCGCATAACTGCCACCGTCAATTCCATCATAACCCACATTTCCGGGCAAATCATCAAGGTGACCGCAAGTTCAAGAGGGGTCCAACCTACACCGAAAAAAGGAATCACCCATCTTCAAAACCTCGCAACACCTACCTCAAAACGGTTCATCTAGCTCCAGAATCTGATGCGACAACACCAACAACTTACGAGCTGGATCAGGATTATGAGGAAATACTGGAGAATGACGCACACTATGAGGCGGAAAGACCTATATTTGTGGCAGAAAGCGACTCAGACTCGGAATTCGAGGAAAGATACCCCGCAGAACAAGCTCAGGACGCTAACACTACGATAGCTGTCCGACAACTTTCCCTGCCGGATGCTTTGACCATCCGAGCATCTAATCATAATATGGGCACATACTCCGTATTATTTGATACCGGGGCGGACGCAAATTGTATCCCCGAAGGTCTCTTGGACCATGTTGAGATACTTGAATCGAAACAACTTCAAGTGCCTTTAACTCTTACAACTGCATCCCAGGAGCATATGTATCCCAGACAAATTGTCCGAATTGCAATCCACTTAGAAGACCATCACAAGTCTGCTACACAAGTGGATTTAACTTGCATTGTTATCCCCCATTCCAGCGAAAACTTGATTTACATCGGACTCCCAACACTAAATGACTGGAAATACTCTTGTCAACGAAACATGGAAATCATCCACGTAAACGACACCACATTAGAATTCCCCATTCCGGAACGCAAAGAACTTCATATATCGGCAATTACAGCCAACTCTATCGAACCTATGGTTGCAAAATTTCCGTTGCTATTCTCCACGGCAACCAGGCCTCCGAAACCTCGCAAATTCAGATATGATATCGAGCTCCTTTCGGAAAGCCGGATACTTCACCGTCCCTACCCAATTTCAGTACATCAAATTCCAACTCTCAAAGACTATATCGCCGATTTATTGAAAGGTGGAATCATTGAGACAGCAGACGGAGATACTTGGTTATCACCAATGTTCCCGACGGACTCGAGCCCTACAGCTAGATTTGTGATCGATTTTCGCGACGTGAACAAAGTCGTGAAGAAGAATCCCAGGATGATCGTACCCGTCAGTGCTCTATTGAGTGAGACGTACGGACACGACTGGTTCACAGTTCTTGACCTAAAACACGCTTTTCATCAAATTGCAGTGACAAAACGAACCTCAAAAGTACTGGGTTTTACCACAGCTGTAGGTAATTACCGATTCAAAACCTTACCGTTTGGATTAGTATCATCGCCATGGATTTTCTCGTATTTTATACAAATGATCCTCGCTCGTGCAAACCTTAAACACTGCAGTTCAAAGGTCATCATACATGGATGATATCCTCATCATGTCCCGAACTGAAGATCAACACATGCAGGCCATCACAGCAGTTTTAGAGCTGTTAGATGAGGAACGTTTGCAAATTAACCCCGCGAAGGTGCAATATTGTTCCAACAAGGTAAAATTTCTTGGTTTTCAATTAGAACCAAATACCTATTCTATTGACCCAGCAAGACTAGGACATATACCCCACTGGACTCTACCGACAACGGTCAAAGAGATCCAGCAGATACTCGGGTTTATCAATTGGTTTCGAAACTTTATACCAGCCCTTGCACCACTTACCAGCTTCCTTTCTGACAAATTACAGAAGGGCGTGAAGGTGGAATGGTCTCCAGAGGAGGCAAAAACGTTCAACACCATGAAAACAATCGTAACGGATCGAGTGTTACAACTCAAAACTTACGACCCAAGTAAACCGACACACATCATGACGGACGCATCAACTCAAGCAATCGGGGCGGTAATATTCCAAAAGGATAGCAAAGGAATACCATTCCCGTTAGCATACTATAGTGCAAAGCTATCACCCACCCAGCGTAAATATTCTGCTATGGAACTGGAGCTTTTGGCTATAGTAACAACGATGAAAAAATTTGACTACTTATTTGGAGAGGAAATCTTAGTTTACTCAGACCACCAGTCACTAGGTACGTTTATTAGGGGAAACACAGTACCGCCAAAGCGTTTATTGAAACTAATGGACACGCTGGGAGCATACCGGCCGACAATCCAATATATTCCAGGAAAGGAGAATATCATTGCAGATTGTTTGTCAAGATACCAGACAGAATGTATTCCAAACTCGGTGCCTGACGTCCCTTTAGAAGAGCCAGGAACCAGAACAACGTCATTGACTCTCGTGGGTTTTAAGCTAATTTCGATCCGGAACCTAAACACCCATGACTTGAAGTACATTAAAGACTACTTAAAACAACAAACTCCACTAGAGTATACAGGAGAAGTAGACACAGAGCATCTGAAAGAACTCCGCGCATCAGCCTCTTCGGAATTCATCACAAAGGATGACAGATTGTATTGGGTCACAGACCGAGTGAGACGAATAATTACCAGAGAAGACTGCTATGAGCTAGCAGCCGAAGAACACAAACAATTCCACGCTACGAACAGAGTACTCGAGCATATTCTGACGGATATAAAACTAGTATTCCATCCAGACATCAAAGTAATATGTACGGAAGTCCTAAGGACTTGTCCACGGTGCCAATTGTTTCAAAAGGATTACAGACTTAACTCGGAATTGGCACCCATGCACATCACAAAACCTTTTGAAGTTTGGTGCTTGGACTTCATGGGACCATACACCGAATCCCATGGCAATAAGTACATCCTGAATTGCGTCGACTATGCAACGGGACTACTACTATCCTTTCCAGTAAAGGCAGCTGATACAAAATGCGTGAAAGGTGTCCTAATATTTATATGCTCAATATTCGGAAAGCCAAGCAAGTACATCTTAACAGACAACGGCGCACACTTTCAAGGTGATCTACAACCGTTTTTCCTGGCACTTGGTATACAATGGAGAAACTCCAGCGTTTATCACCCACGAACAAATGGATTGGTAGAGAGAATCAACGGTTTAGTTAAGAAGCATTTAAACAAATCGAATCCACTGAACACTAGCCGATGGTCGCCATGGGTGGCTGACGCCGCAGGTACGTACAACCACTTGCCCAACTCGTTAGGCTTCTCACCGTCATTCTTGGCTTTTGGGGCAGAATTTCAAACTAACCAAGAGAAGGGGATGAAAGCACTACGAGAATTTATTGAACAATCAAATGGACCGGGAAGTAACCAAACAAACAGAACATTAACGATCCATGAAGTAGGCATGGCCTTCAACCAACACCTTACTTTAGAAGCAATCGAAACCACTCAATTGAGAATAGCTCAGTTAGCACATCTAGAGGAAACGTGCCGATCAGAATTCGCTGAAAGAAGAAAACATAGGCGCGAAATTCAACAGCACTCATGGAACAAGCGAGCAAAGCACGTAAGCTATGAAGTAGGAGACTGGGTTCTCAGGAGACGGCCGAACGCAACAAAACACCAGCCCAAGTGGGATGGACCGTTCCAGGTCACGAAGGTTAAAGGGAGAGCCGGTTGGCTAACCACCTCTGATGGTAACAGAGAGACTAGACATGCTTGGAACTTCGACGAGCTAATACCTTTTTATGAAAGCGATGGCGCTCCGATCCGAAGCGCTCTAGATTCTTTCTCTTCACTAAGAAAAGAGGAACAAAGGGTCCTAGGCAAACTAGTTGACGAAACCCTCAGTTTAGTTCCTGAAAGAAGGGGATGAGTGTAGATATTCAAGCCCTAAAAGAAAGGCCTTCAGCATATCGAATATCTTACCCGGCTCTAGGAAAATTATAAAGACGGCCAGAGCGATAGCTCTTGTCAAGTCTTCGGCAAA
>JANIWU010000090.1:0-47052 GCA_030705145.1 Hagleromyces aurorensis | reverse complement strand
TATAATCGTGCAAAGTCAATTTATCTCTCATTGCATTATTAGGCAATAATTTACAATATTTTGGCACGTGCCATATTCTTGTAGACCCTGTGCACCAGTAAAAGATACCCTGCCTTCAAATGTGATGAGCACGAAATATATTTTTTAGTCGTCCTCTGTGACTACTACACCCACACATCTGATATAAACCCATACAATTGTCTATTTGTTACTAAATATTTCAGGAGCAGGACGCGAGGTGGTCTGCGTGGCCGCGTTCAGAATATCGTCCGTCAGCGAGACTCCTGGAGCTCCCCACTGGGATTGACCCTCCCTTCTATCGCCAGTTCCGTTCGGCGTAACACCTCCCACTGCCAAGTCCCTGCTAGAGCCCACTGTGTGCCGGTTCAGCCTTCCACTGGTTTCTGGGGTGCCCCGGCTGCAGACAGAGTTGACGCAACACCAGACTTTCTTCCCCAGGCAGCCTGGGCTGGAAAATACCAACGTATGGTTGCCGTTGTGGTGGTGCGAGTGAGCGATAGTCCGTTGATATTGAAGGCGTAGAAGACAACAAGAGTAAGACTTGTTAAGAGGACGAACAGAACCTAAGGAACCAACAGAGGATACAGAGAAATGGTATGTGAATTAGTCGACAGAGAGTGCAGAGTGCATTGAGGATTGGGCGAGAACAGCGGGAAGAAGATGAAAGTATCGAAAAAGGCTAAAAATGTAATATCCAACCGTAATGAATAGATAAGGCCAGCCTGAAAATACACCGTGGTTTTGAGTTTGGCAGAGCGCCAACTTATGCTAACTAGAGGCACATATTTGATGGAAAAGCAGCGATCCAGAGTGACCTTGAAACCCAACAGCCAACTCTTCTAGTTTTAACCGACAAGAGCAGTTTATCTGGCAAGGGACGTTTCCAATATATCTTTGTTTGAACAAAATCCTCGTTGATACATTATTCTAGGATAAGTATACTAACAATCTATTTTTTGATTAGTCTGACGCTATCACTATCCGTACCAGAAAGGTCATCACCAACCCATTGTTGGCTAGAAAGCAGTTCGTCATTGACGTTTTGCACCCAAACAGAGCTAACGTTTCCAAGGATGAGTTACGTGAGAAGCTAGCTGAGATCTACAAGGCTGAAAAGGATGCCGTCTCTGTCTTCGGTTTCAGAACCCAATTCGGTGGTGGCAAGTCCACTGGTTTCGGTTTGGTTTACAACTCTGTTTCCGATGCCAAGAAGTTCGAGCCAACTTACAGACTAGTCAGATACGGTTTGGCTGAGAAGGCTGAGAAGGCTTCCAGACAACAAAGAAAACAAAAGAAGAACAGAGACAAGAAGATCTTCGGTACTGGTAAGAGATTGGCCAAGAAGGTTGCTCGTCGTAACGCTGAATAAACATCGTAATGTACACATTATAATACAACAAACCTTCTCGACTTTATCGTTTAGATATCTGTACTTTTAAGTATGTAAAGAAGGGAATCATTCATATTTAGTTCCAGACCGAGTCTAGCGCGAAATGAGTTTAGGATGCGACTATCTGTTAGTCCCTGAAGGGCAAGTAGCCGTACTTGACACATTGCCTGCCACCTCCTCGACGTGCTACGCTACAATCGGTGAGATCAAAGGCATGCTCATTTTGATGTGCCGCATGCTCAAGAATGTGCCGTCTAAACTAGAACTCATACAAACAGTAGATTTTTCAATGCAAAGCCCAATTGGAAAACAGATGGATATTCAAAGAATAATTGATATCGGATCTTTCCCCCTTCCGAGGAGTATGTACCCAAGTTCTTGTTAACTGCTTCAACTAGAATGCGCAGTTTGATTTACCAACGTGATTTACACGTGATACTTATGTGTAGATTTTATCCGGTGTACGGTAAAATCAGCTAGCGTTAGCGCGAGGGGTGAAGTTAAGTCAGAGACGTGATTTATAACTTGTCCTCTTTTAGGTGGAGTAGTATCTGAATAGTAGCTATTCAGATACTGGTTTCTATAGTAATTAATCTGGATGTTGCCTCTATGCTTGCAACGTATGGAGTGATCTTTGATCAAACCATCACGTGAGATATTTGGGCTGGATATCTCTACATGTGTTGCCCTCCGGCATTCAGCTTGAATCCTTATTAAACATACAGGCGTGTCAATAGCACGTCCAGTACCGGGTGTATGCCAACACCATTAAGACCAAGTACATCAGATTTCTCGGCAATTACAAGTGCTTAGTGGTTATATTTACCAGTAGAGTATAGACGCAGATGATATTTGGCTTGGGAAGACTCTTCTATGTTGCTATTTTGCTGATAAATGCAGTCGCTGTTCTGAGTGAAGAACGGTTTCTAAGAAGGAGTATGTGAGCTTTGCTACAGAAATAATGCATCCAACGAGTATACTAACATGCATCCAATAAAATTCAGTCGGATTAGGAAGAGGATCAGACGACACACCTGTGTTCGGACAAGAGGAAAACACCACCAAATCGAAGGTGGTACAACTGATAAGTGCTATCCAGACACTACTAAGAAGTATGTATAATAATTTCAGATGAGCCCAGAAAAAGAGAGAAGAACCAAATTGTACTAACAGAGATACTTGCAGTTCCTTTGATCGGCATAAATATACTGGTGATCGTATACGAATTGATATTGGGCTAAAGCTGTTGAACCCAATTGACAGGCACAGAAGCGCTACCGCATACCCTGCCAACTATTAGCATTAGAGTTAAACTGTTTATATAGATGAATTAACATTATATTAGTAATATCATAAATTAAAAGGGTTGGTTCAGGCAGGTGCAATTTTGTATCGTGGTTGCACTGTGCGAGAAAGTGAAGAAAATCATTATCAGTGAGAATAGAACAGATTTCGTAAAACGGTTACAGGATAAAAAGTCAGAAAGACATTGGATGTGGATGTCCACTCATGTAACATCTGGTCGATATTGAGAAACAGAGGTGGTGTAATGTCATATATTGAAAGGGATATTTCTTTCTTTTGTCTTTTCGGAAACGTATTTCTTCAGTATAGGAAGATTTCTAACACGATGTCCTAGAGACTTTATTGTATGAATACTCTCAGGATGTTTGTCATCAACTTCATTCAATTTCAATTTGAAGTAAAACAACAAGCAGTCATAAATGAATAGGTACTGGTTTATGTTCTGCACCATGGAGATCCGTTGCTTCCTAAAAACATTTACTGTCCAGACCACAGGATCATACACCTTATTAGACGTGCATGCATGCGCGTCGAACTCTTTCTGAATCAGGTCAAACATCTCCAGATTGGAGAGAACGGAGTCAATAGTGCAAAAAGTCCCAGTCCTACCGCAGCCAGCTGAACAATGAACAATAATAGTCGGCACTTCATCTGCATCCAACACTTGATTTTCAAATAGATCTTTCAGTAATACTTCTTTGAGCGCTATTGTCTGCAAAATCTGTATTGGATTCAAAAGAGTCCCAAGATCAGGCCAGTCTTTGATTTGCAATTGAAATGTATCAAAATGTACGCATCCGTCATAATGAAGTCTTAGTCTTCTCAAAAAGATTCTCCTACCCTCTATCTCAAAGACACTCTCTTCGATGAGCTCTATTTCGATATCTTCATACTTCCCATTCAACCAATAGCCATAACATTTCTCAACACCGTTCTCATAACTATCTGTCAAAGCTATTATTAGCGGAACATTGTTGTTGATAATACAGGTATAAAAATCGTGAACCGTAGATTGCATTGGCGCTTGGGTTGCGATATATCTAACTTTACTATGGTGTAGATCTACGTGATTCTGTGCCGCTTGTGAAGGGAATGACGGTATCTTGAGATAGTTTGCGTTGATGTAATTGGCAGATATGTCCTCTTCTACAATCGGAATTCCGTTGAGAGATGTTCTTTTTAATAAAACTCTTGAGTGTTCGTAGGGGAAAATGTCTTTATAACGATTCTTCGAACCTAACTCTAGTCCCGAAGATATCGTAATAGTATCCTCATCTTCATCGTCGGATTCCAATGAGTGTAGCCATCTTGTCTTCTCCTTTGTATTGATCGTTGGGTGTGAATAGGATCTTTTCTGTACCATGTTAGAATTATCAGCATGTAAACTGTGCTTCTTAGCGTGCATAGAGTGAGTTGCCGTGTGGCTCAAGGATTTGTTCAAACGTTTCCGCTCAAGAAAATCCAACTGTTGGTATTGTGTGATGAAATCCAATTTTGGTCTTTTCATGAGTATTTGCAACCATTGCGGCACGATCGATTCGACACATGCGCGGTCATAATTATTCAGCATCTCGTTATACCTTATTTGAAACTTGAGTTTATTCCCAGTTGGAAGTTTCTTTGGGCTTTTTTCAAGGCTGCTCAACCGTTTGGGGAACTCAAACGTGTTCATGTTGTTCTGAACATGTTCCTCTTTGATGTCAACTGCACTCAAGTAGGACTCCAGATTCATGATCTCTTCATTTTGTGATATTTTGAAAAGTGGTGCACTAACTGCCGGACCCTGCGGCAGCTGAAACTTCAGTAATGCCGAAATAGGTGAAGATGACGAGACCGGGGAGTCTGAAAGGCCTGTTGAGTTGTACGGAAGATGGAAGCTTTCGTTGCCGCTGCTGCCACTCGTGTTGCTATGAGAGCTGTTGAGCGACATCTGGAAGCTGGGACTGGAGACTGGCGAGTAGAGACTTTTAGATTTTAGATGGGGCTGGGGGACTTTTACTTCGAGGTTGATCTGCGAGTTTGCAGGTTCCTTGAAAAGTGGGTGTGGGTGCGTGTTTTCCTCTTGTTGGACAAACGACGCGATGTAATCCGGAAACAACATGTGGAACTGTGAAAACCCTGTTGAAAGGAGCAAGACCTGGTGTTTCCGATCCGTGCGCCCCGGTTCGAGATGGCTGGCCTCTTGTAGCTCCAGAAAGTCCAGGAACTTTGTCGCGATCCCATGGCACGCGAGTGATACCGACTGCTCGGACTGATTCGGGCAGTTGTCGTATATGACAATTTTAGTATCCGGATCAGCGAGCTTCGTTCGGATGGCCGACTGTTCTTGCGGCGTCAAGTTCTCCAGCAACCTCAGAAGGGTGAAATTTTTGCGTCTTAGCAGGGTGGACGGCAGGCAGACGTGAACCGAGTCCTTTATGGTCGACCGCGAGTGGTCGGTGAACGGCCGCACGTCCAGTATCAGGAGCTTGTCCTCGTCGGTGACCTCCATCATCTTACCAAGCTCGATGGCCGTGATGAGGTGGCTGTGGGCTGGCTTGTGCAGCCTCTGGCTCTTGGGCTTGAAGCTGGGCAGAACAGGCGAGGTGACTGTCTTGAGCAACACCGGGCTGAACTGCGAGCCGCTCGGCTTGGCGAACGGCGGGCTGTAGGTGGCTGTGCGCTGAAGGAGCCGACCCGGATGCTCTAACGGCGTCCTTGGGGATTTGGACGTTTCCAGCATGCTCTGTGTTGTGCTGCTGTGTTGGGCTATCGGGTCAGGCTTGTAGTTCTCGCGTTTGCATGCACACGCTGGACTCCAGTTGTTGTGTTGCGTGCGGTGGGTGCGGTGGGTGCGGTGGGTGCGGTGGGTGCTGGTCGTGCTGTGCGTGCTGGTCGTGCTGTGCGTCAGCTGCCCGATGCTGGTTGCCGGTTCTTCAGCAGCCGGTTGTAGCTTGGGTTTGGTCGTTGTGTTGTTTTATACCAATGCGTCGTCGATGACGCTGCGGGCGCTCGACCTGGCGCTTTCTTTTTTTCGCTTTTCGTTGTTGCTCACAACGCCGGTTGGTACGGCAGCTGCGTGGCTCGTCAAAATTCGGTTATATCTCTAGGACCTCGCACAATATATATCCCATCGGAGTTTGCGAAGCGCACAGGTCAGATCGGGCGTGTCTGGTGTGCTGCAAGGGAACAGGCTTCGGCAGAATGCGGCTAGGCTACTCTGAGACGAACACAATGAATCCTGCGGAATTCTCTGGTTTCGAAAGGGTGCGCTGAGTGTTTCACAGTCAATGGTGTTTCGGATACGGCAGAGTGACACAGATGGCACCCGGCGTCCGCAATGCGTGTTTCGGAAAGATGGAACTGTAGCGAAGACCCTTCTTCCAGGAGATGTGCTCCTGCTGCCAGGATCGCTGGCAACTCCAGGCACCTGGTAAACTGGGCACGTTATATAAACTTTGTTCCTCGGCGAGCAGATGACGCCGGTTGCATCTGTGCGAGCCCGCCCAATAAATCCCTGGGGTGGCGGGCGTTTACGTCAACGAGCTTCTGCTGCTAAGAGAGCCAGCAGGATGAATTCCTTTGCTGTTCGAAACGGCAGCGAAACCCGATACAGCAATTTCTTTTTTAGCAGCGCTGGGCTGTCGAGGCGCGTAGAGAGCGCATGTACGGGCTCTGCGCTGCAGCGCTTTCTTGGCGCGAAGGGCCACAATGGCTATGTGGCCAAGAAGTATGGCCCGCTGGCATGGTATGCAAAGCCGCAGCGCCCGGGGGCCTGGCCACTTCAGCCCATCGTGCCGCTATACGGCCGCCCTGGAAAACCGGATCCAGCGGCGCCAAAAAATACTGGACGCAACCGGAATCGAACCGATGACCTCTTCCTTGCAAGGGAAGCGCGCTACCAACTGCGCCATGTGCCCATAGTACTTGTGGAATTTTCAGGAGAACGTGTCGGTCTTAAGCAGGTGCGCCAGTGTAGCAATGGCTGGCAGACGCCGGAGAAGTTGCAGGCGGCTAGCATCCCTGTTCGGGCCAGCAGTGGCTCTCACGCGTGGCAGCAGACCTTCAGCAGCTGGCGTCAAGACTGTTGGATACTAAGTTGCCTGCTTTATTTTGCAAGAGACCTGACAAGTGAGACGGCTGGCCAACGCAGTATATCGAGCCTCGTTTCGCGCCCGAAGCGCAAGAGGAGTGCGCCGTTATGCGCACTCATCACTGTCGGGCAACGGCTTCACGCCTAACCCCAATAGCCCTTATCTTTGCGCCTGGCTGTGGTTATTCCGGGCTGGCGGCACCGCTTCCACTGCGACAGCGCTTCCACCGCAGATGACCGTTCTTGGCCTGCAATGGGCAGCCCGGATTATTCATCACACTTCTCTTTCTGGGAAAGAATTGCTGTTTGTAGAGTGCCGTGGAAGGCGCTCATTCGATGATCGCTGCGGCTGTTCTCCGCTCTGTTCTCCGCTCTGTTTCAGCTCTGCGCCACGCCCTCTCGCCTCCGGGCCCCCCTTTGGGACTGCTGTATTGTGCTCCTCCGGTATTGAAACACAAAAGGGCAATCCGGTGGGGCGCTCATAGAAGGCGCCTAGGACAGATGTGGGTGTGGAAAGCGATGCTGGAGAACTCGTGAGCGCTGCACATCTGCTACCGTTGGGTATGCCATAGACAACGGAGCGGGCTCCCGCTGGATTCCAGATTCCTCTATCGCTGCAATGCCTGCTGCAGGAGCTGTTGTTTAGTGTCAGTGTATAGAGTCTTTAAATAGACACTTCCAGCGGCTGGACCCTTTCCAGACGATCTAATTTGGAAGCCTGATATTGTCGATGTGCTGACTCTGGGGCGGTTTTGACGATCACACCAGCTGCAGACAGTAGCTTTGCGGAAGAAGGCACGCCCGCTGCCAAATATAATCTTGCAAGGGGAGAGTTCCGAACAGCAAAGAATGGGGCAGTCAGCCGTGGTCTGATGTGCCTGTGTTGGTGGAAGCGCGGCCGTCAGACGGCGGGAGAACACCGCCGTATGCTGGAGAGCAGCGGCCGTATGCTTGCAGAGCTGGGAACCCAGTTATTGCAATAGTGTGGTGCACGGGCGGGAGTGAGGTGATCACGGGATTCGGACGGTGTGGAGGCCTGCGATCGAAATATTTTCAGAGCTGCAAGCGTCTGGCTGCGCATCTACAAGACATGTCTGGCCCACCAGGACTACAGGAAGACGCACAGAACCCACCATGTCCCTCCGTTTGATTAGCCGTGTTTCAAGAGCTGCTGGAGTCATTCCACGCCTTGCCGTTTTGCGCCGCTGCGCTGCCAGAACGCCTATCGTTGCTGCCAGGCCCTCCCAGAGGCTGTTCTCGACGACGCTGGCCAGTTACAACTCGCAGGCTCAGCATGTCTCGCAGATCCTGAGATCCGAGGTCAAGTTAGAGGCAGAAACTGCCTCAGAGGAGTCGCTCGACTCCTTCCGCGAGTTTCTCGACAAGCACGGGTTTGAAGTGGTGGAGTCGCCGGGCAAGAACTTGGCGGAGATCGTGAAGAAGACAGACCGCGGCGAGACCGTGCATGTGTTCTTCGATGTAGCACAGGTCGCCAACCTGCCATACGACGGTGCGCTTGCAGAGGCCGGCGCCGAGAACGGCGACGCCCTAAACGACGAGGACATGGATTCCTTGGCGGACAACTTTGCCAACGTCAACGTCGTCGTCGTGAAGGACAGCGACAACTCGGCAATCTCCTACGAGCTGTTGATGAACCTCCAGGAAGGCTCGTTCTACGTCGACAGCGTCACTCCCAGCGCAGATGCCGAGCAGGCGCTCAATGAGTCTGCCGAAAGCGAGGTCAAACGCGAATTGGCGTACCATGGACCGCCATTTTCTAACCTCGACGAGAGCTTGCAAGAGGCTCTGGAGGCGTACCTCGAAAGCAGAGGCATCACAGAGGAGCTGTCGTCGTTCATCAGCGCCTACTCCGAATTCAAGGAAAACAACGAGTACATTCAATGGCTAAAATCGTTGGAGAAGTTTTTCAACTAGAAAAACAGAGCATCTCAGATCTTGCACATAGCTTATATACCGCTCCCAGCGTTTCGTAAATAGTAAATTACGCGTGAACATTAAATTATAAACGAATATAAAACTACCCACTGCCTATTTTGTACTTTAGTCTATTTACAAGCGGTACGTGATACACTACACAGGGCTCGTTAGGACTCTCTCGGCCAACTGTTTTAGGGATGTGTCTAATTGCACCATGCCCTCCAAACCTGCGCCGGATTCAATGATTTTGATGCGCTCTAGCATCTTGTCCTTCAAACGGATCAAGGACCGTCTGAGCAGGAATTGCGTTCTCTCGGCACTGTCTTTCTTAAGGTCGATCTCAACTACATTTGGCATAACCAGCTGCTCTATCAGTTTGCTGGCCAACCGTACTGCTTCCAACTCAATGAACCGCTGTGAGGCGAGCTTGGATCTCGGGAGGCTCTCCAGAGTCATTTGTCCAGCACAGAACGATTTTAGATACTGATCCAACAAGTCCTTTAATTTGCTGCTCTCGATTTTGCTAGCTTTGTTAGCATTAGTGATTATGCTGAATATATACTGCCAAGCTTCTCTTTTGTAGATCTTTGCGTTCAATTCGCTAGAATAAATGCTGTCGTTTTCTTCAACAAACTTTAGACAGAGCTCAAGCAAGTCGGAAACCGTTGAATTCTGGGAGTGGACCTTTTTCTTCAAAGCTGCCTTTTCAAACGATTTATAAACTAAGCGCATGGTCATCTTCGATGGTGTTAAGTTTTGGTTGGTATCGATTTTATGGTATAGGCCTAAGCAGGTCTTATATGCAGTTGTTGGCCGAGAGAGCATGATCGTTCTCATGTATGAATGGACCATCTCTATATCTATCAAATCAGTCATATTGTCAAAATATGCATTAAAAACGGTTTTGGCTAGATCTTCTAGCTTTAGATCACTGCACACCCTTAGAAACAAGCCAAGCGCATGCTGATCAACAGGAAATTTCTCGTGTAAGTTCCATGATGAAAGATCATTCAAGGGGAATGGATAATCAAACTTTGGAATTAAGTCGATGTCTACCTTAAAGTCGAAATAAATTGACAACGCCACCAATGAAAAATATCTGCTCTCATCAGACCTCTTAGGTTGAGCTAGGATATTGCAGTATTCAAATAAAAGTCTTGAGTCGATATATCTTCTCGGTATATTTGGCACAAAGTTTTGAATAATCTCTCGGAACAAGTTTTCATCTGCTATTTCCGAACAGACTTTCAACATGGACATGAAAGTAATTGAGTCCCTACTAATTCCCTCAATTTCCTTTTCATAAAGTTCGAATGCTAAGGAAGAATCAACACAATTGGCAAGCGCTCCTAGCGCCGAATTAAACTCGATTTGGGTTAGTGTTTTTGCTTCAATCGACCTTTCTGTTATCCTCAAAATTTGTTCTCCAATAGATTTTGAAAATCTAGTGGGTAGAGATGCTAAACCTTTGAAATAGGTTGTATTGGAATATTCATTCAACGGAATTCCCCATTTTTTTCTCCAGTTGTACAAATTAGTTGCTGCCTTAGGAGTTCTCTTTACATCAAGCATATACTTAATAATAATATTCATACCAGCACTGCCTTTATGGCCTCCTAAACGAGAGAGATAGACAGCTTTCTCCACCTGATCTCGTTTCAAAAACTTTTCTACATCCCTAGCGATTAATTTGGCATCTCGAAGTTGCTCGCCATTTACGCCAAGAATAGTATATATCAATCGTCTGTCCTTACTCAGTCGTAAAAATTCCAAATCCAATTTACTAGTAGGACCAACTTCGTCCTGGTTTAAATCAAATGATTTGATTTCGTCATTAGACTTCTTAAATTTAGTTCGAATAACATGAACAGCTTGTTGCTTTGAATATGCTTTTTTGCGCAGTTTTTTATCCCTATCCCTTTGTTTACGCCTGATTCTATCCAGTTCTCCTTCGGTTTTTCTTATATCGCCAGTTTTGGCTAGGTTCTTTAGCTTGGTTTTAACCAATGTCTCACGCAGTGGAGCATACGAATGGTAACATTTCTTAATGTTAAATCTCAGTGTGGTATTAAACCCACTTAATAACAACATGAAATGTCTATAAAGATATTTCTAAATATTAAATCTGATAACAAAAGGATGATTTGCTATTTCTTGTCGTTGTGAATGTATTTTTCACTGGTGCCGATATCAACTCAAGCTGATTCTATTATATAAATATATGAATGTGTATATATTAAAGCATGTTTAAATTTCGAGATTAGGTATATTGGCAAACAAATCTTAACTGCATACATAACGTCAAGTATGTGATAACGTATAATGCAAAGTAGGCTATATGGTGTGATATTATTTGAACGAGCTCGACAGATAATCAATGATGATAGTGCGGCTGAGGATATTAAACAAAACCTTGCATTAAGGGCTATTCAATATGCGAACTCAATAGGTATAGCAGGATCTATACCAATGTGGGATGATGTACTTAGAGTTAGTCAGCTGAGAAATGACTTGCTAACCAGTGCACCTTTACAGAATAACAATGACCCTTATATTCTCATATGTGAGAAGGCTTTGAACTACGATTACAAAGATGCAATTGCGTTGCTGGATAATATTGAAAACGATTCGTCTCTATATTGTCAAAAAATGGAGATGAATGCACAGTTACAGTTTCTTAATGGAAATTACAAGACTATAGACGAGCTTGAGTTTCGTCTGAACAATTCTTGGAACAATAACAGTGTTGTAAGCACTGACGAAAGGGATGCAATAACGAGAATTAGATTGATGATTTGCGCCTCATATTATATAAGGGGAAGGTTTTTTGATTGTTGTGATTCATTTTTCAGAATGCTCAAGAACGACTCTAACATGCTGTCATGCCTAAGTTCTGATGACAATGGAGCATTTATGTCCAACCAGGAAATTTTACTAATGATAGCCATATCGGTACTTTTAGCTGTGCCTCTGGATAATTATGAGGATTTTCTGTACTTGGATGATATTAAACCGTTCCTCAAACTATCTCCATCGCTTGTTAAGTGTTTGAAATTGCTTATCAACACGAAGTTTGGCAAATTTTTCAACATTTGGCAAGGAGAGCTGGATGACAAGTGTTCAGTCAGTTTATTTCTTGGTCAACAATGGAAATATGCTAAATCTATCATGCGAAACAAAATCTATTTTTTTTATTTGCGTATCTCAAAAAAGTTGACAGCTGATTATTTGGCCCAAAAGCTAGGAATGGATGTCACGGTTATAATCCGCGATATAATACAGTTAATAAACTCTGGACACCTAAACTTCGGGATTGAGGATGACATTATATACTATAAAGAGTCTCATAGACTCTATGAGACCATAATGGTATTGACAGAAAATAAATCACTTATAGATGAAAAACTAAACGAGGAGAAACAGCGCTTATCGAGACTGAAGGATTTAATGCAAGAAACGATAATAAATAATCATCAGCAACAGACAAACACGGAAACTTTGAATGCCCATAGTAACGGAATAGTATTCAACTCGTCGAAAGTAAGTGCTTATAATTCCAGTAAAGCGGAAACGGAAGATATTGATGGAGAAAGCGATACTGACAGTCTAAGCTTCGAAATGGGGGTAGATCATTAGATATTGAACTATATACATATGAATTAATGCTAATAATCCTGCGTTTAAATGCAAAAATAATTGAATGTAAACAAACTAATTGGGTGTCTATAAATCCAAACTTTGTTCTAGATTGGAGATATAACGTCCATTGCCATTGGTTCAGAAACACCATTTTTCATTATATTTTCTAATTCTGCAATTTCTTTAACAGCTGTAGATGTCAAGTTAATATAGGAATCCTTTCCAATGGCTATATCATCCTCAATTCTTATACCAATATTCCTAAAGTGCGGTGGATACTGAGGCTCATTAGGAATATATATACCTGGTTCAATTGTGATAACTTGGCCTGGTTCCAACTGCCTTGTTCTGGAAACTTCGGGTACATCATGGACATCCAGACCTAGGTTATGCCCGATATAATGAGGAAACAATATATTGACATCCCAATTTGAACTTGAAACACCTCCTATATTTTTCAGCTCCTCACGCATAAATTGGGTACTCTTTTCATGTATATCATTTAATGAATACATGTTTGAACTTTTGCAAAGTTTTATGCACCTCTTTTGTACATTCAAGACTACCTCATACAAATCCCTTTGAGCCTCAGTAAAAGACCCATTGACAGGCCAAGTCCGTGAAATATCGGAGCAATAACCCCCAATACCTCCTGATGCATCTACCAACACCAATTCATCATCATAAATAACGTCATTATTTTGTGTATAATGTATGCACAATGCATTCTCGCCCGTGGCTACAACAGGAATATATGCAGATTTATCACAGCCGCCTGAGAGGAAATGATATTCCAAAAATGCTTGCAGAGTTTTTTCGTTTCTAAACTTTCTCGCAAAAGCTTCGTTGTAAGCTTTACCTGATATTTCACCAGCTTTTTCCATAATTCTAATTTCTGCAGGTGATTTAATCTTTCTTTCCTCCGCAATCAAACTTCTGAGTCCTCTAACCTTCTTGACAGATGATGATCTGAGCAGATTTGTGATTCGTGGGACTGCTTCTGGATCAGTTTCGATGGAAAAGAAATTACTATATATTGAAGACTTTTTCTTGGAATTATCACTGGGTAGATCAAAATAAATAATATCACATCTTTTGATCACTTTTGTCAGATGAGATACAAGACTATTTGTATCTACTGCTTCATCTGCATTGAAAATTTCTCTAGCGCCTTCCACACCAGTCCTGGACCCCTCCCATTGCTCAGCAAAAGAATCTTTTGGACGGACAATCATATGAAAGACAACATCGTTTAAATTTTCTGTCGGCTTTTCAAGTAGAAGAATGGAGTCAGGTTCATTCCAACCCGATAGATAATAAAGATCGTTATTTTGTTGAAATGGATAAAACACAGGACCTGAAGAATATTTTACTTGACTTCCTGCTAAAATTGCGCAACTCTTAGGCGGTAATTTTTTGGCCAAGTTCATTCTTCTCTTGTAGTATTCAAGTGCAGTTATTCCTGGTGTAAGTTCACCAGCTTTCATCAAAAATGGTCGACTTTCATGGAGGGGTTGGCCGGCTTCGATTGGTAATCTTTTTCTTTCCACAAATTGTGAGATAGTCCTCCTCGCGTACACTGACCTTCCTAAGGAGTTGCAAAAGCTACTCTCATTCAAAATTGTTCTAAGCATATTCGGATACCATGGAGATGGCTGTATTTTGTCATGTATCTTGTCCTTTTCTAACTCCGTCAGAAGTAGTGACTTAGTTTATGACGCGGGTCCAATTGTGTGCATCATTTTTAATTTCTCCGCGTCTAAAAAAATACTCGGTTAAAGCATATCTAAGAGCATATATAATAGCATTGAATTGTACAAAGTATCTTATCAAAAAAATTGCAATAAGGTTGTCAAAAAGTATATACTAATATAACTTCAGGATGGAATAATCTTGGATCGCTTTACGTCATTTAAATTCTGAGAAACATTCAGATTGACTGTGTCTGTTAACCCAGACAGATTGTCATTGCAGTATTCATCCAAAATTTTAAAGGTTTGCTTCCGCTTTCTAGATGGTTCAATCTGTATACTGGTGTCCTTTTCCGATAATTGCCCGCTGATGGGGACCACTGCCAGCGAATCAAACTCATCAAGCAAACCTTTGACTTCAACAAACCATTCTTGAGGATCATTCATGGTATTTGATATATTCGTCATATAAAATGCATGTTGACCAATAACTGAAGGAAAAAAATTTAAAAAAATGCTTGTCTTCAAAGGTACTGGCTCTAGGCTTGGTATAATCAAATTATCAATATCAACTAATATATTCCCATGAATGGAAGGTTTTTTATCAGGTAAAGAGATTGAATTTTTGGCTACTATAACGCTGTCTTTCATCAAAACCCAAAGTGAAAACTTGAAGTATCGATAATTGGGTGTTTTAGGAATTGTTGGATCAGTGCCAAAAATATTTATAAATAATGTTTTAAACGATTTTGGAAGTTCAGTCAAGCTTGAAAAATAGCGATAAACTTTGCGTACCGACAAAATATACTGATACAACTCCTCATTGAAGTTTTTTTCAATTGTACTGGAACTAGAAATAGGCTCTTTAGTGGGTTGGTCCAAACTTACGTTGACACATATATCAGTTAATTTTTCTTCATTTAGCCTATAGGATGCTCCTGGAATTGGAACTAGAGGGTGGCACTTTCCTAATTCGCTTGATGTGTTGCATTTTTCATAGCTGACCACTTGTGTTGGTTGAATATTTGTGTTTTGAGAATCCAGTAGATTTGTAAGACCTATACCTATTTGGCTGCTATCTGCTTGTGAATCTTGTGTTACTTTTATCTCTTTACATGTGGGTTTAACTCCAGTGCTATTGTTCCAGTGATTGAGATTATTTTTTGGAGCATCTATCGACGATGTCTTGTTTAATAGCGATTGTATCTGAATGGAGACGACGTTCAATGGAGAAATAAATTTTCCAAGCGTTGTGCAGCTGTCTAGTGGATTGGGAGAAAGTGTTGGCATGTTTAGAGGACAATGAGAAATGTTTTTGAAAGAGACGGGTTGAAATGTCTGAGGAGCTTTGTCGTTGAACACCATCCGCATGGAAATATATTTTTTTGCTGGCAGAGGTTCTAAAGATTGGGTGACAATAATAAATCTCTTGATCAACTGCTGAACCATTTTTCTAGAATCCAAGAGACATATATCTATTCTGTGATTTGGTTCACTGGGACTGTTTACAACATCTAGGGTAATAGGGATTGTCTTGAGATAGTCAAACATAAACATATAGCTCTCGGTTATATCTCCTGGTTTGGTTTCATCCAAAAATATATCCAGGCTCATTGTAGCAAGATATTTCATATCTATGGCTTGAAAAACAGCTTTTTCTAACCAATGTAACAATTGATCAACTTCCTTTGAAGCCCCGCCAACCAAACATTTAACTTTGATGGAGCCCCTCTTCATGGCAGCTTGCTTATCGTATTCGTGACATATTTTCTCAGGTACAAATATCTGGTCAACAAAACAATTCTCAGGGAATAATCCTCTCAGATATGCAAGACAACCAACCGCCATTGCTAATGTCGTTTGGACAAGTTTTTCAAACTGAGCATTCAAAGTAACTGTATCTTCCTTGTTAGCCATGGTTTCACTACTACTGGTATTTTGAACTTTTCTTGTATTGGACGGTTTACTAATGTTTTGCTTGTTGTTAGACCAGAAATCATGTCTGCGGCTATTTTTCCTGCATTTGATTTAGCCGCTGTTATTAAGGACCGGGTAACGTTTTGAGAAGTATTCAATAATGTGGATGGTTATCAAAGCATTATCGTCTGACATTGGTACACTATAATTACACGTGATGTATAAGTTCAAATTATTGCCTAGTAATGCAGTGGTAGATACACACAGGGGGCAAGATTATAAATGAGGAAAAGATATAGAAACTAGCGAATCAGTTTAATATTGCGATTGTCTTCTGGTCTTTTCAAGTCTAGAGTATAATAATTGCCATATGATGAAGACTCGAGAAAAACTTTCGCTCTTGCAGTCTCCATAATTTTCTTAGAGTTGAGTATATAGTGCTGGGGTTCACGTAGCTTGTCATCTAACTGAAAGCCTTGTAGACTCTCGTTCCTGAGTATGATCACGTGAGCTAAAACTCTCGAATAAGACGCCGCGGAACGAGGTCCCCACACACTATATAAATTAGAGTGAAAACTTTTCACAGTAGTCTATATTCCAATAGCAAAGGATCATCGATCAATTGTCATTCAAGTTCTATTTAGTTTAAAGTATTAACCCTTAGTTTAATATCGTAAACCCTGAACTTGGAGCAATTATCTACAGCCTCGACTCACGTGCTCGATCTCTGCAAAGAGAGCCCATACGATGTGTTCTCCTGATACCTTACACTGAATTGAAGGGAACAATTAAGTGGGAGACAACTACGAAACCTTTTTTACAAAACTATTGGAATTGCATATGGGATTTTATATGAACTTGTTCCGGGGATAGTATATATTGAATAATTTGGAATGACACACTAATATTATTTTCGTACGAAAGACGCCCCGTTTAATAACAGTACGTCACAAGCACGTGCATAAAACCTTAATTACCCATCCTTGATTCTCAGAGGTCCCATATGGAAATAATGACAGCTTTCTGGGCCATAATAATTCTAAAACATTCTAAAGTACTTGTGACTATCGATTGGGAGACTTTATCCCAAAATTTTCTTCTCTTGTTACCGCGTATTTAGCATCTCCCGAGTTTATTTCCACAAACTCTACTGCTTTTGCCGCTTTTGCTCATTCTCCTTAATCACATGCCAAAAAATTAACTAAGCAAGAAAGGTATGGGCACATATGAATCGAGCAGGTATTGCTATCTACCATCGGAAGATTTACTACACTAGGGGTTGATTCCGTATCGGAAATAAGATATCTGCCAGTTGAGAACTGCGAAGGATATTCACAAGCATAACTCGATAAATTGTCTTCATAATTGCTGGAAGCTGTATGGGGACATCTTGTTATCATGAAAAGAGCAAAAGCGACTCAGCTCCCTTTTCACCTTTCGAAAGGAACACACATTGAAGGATGAGCAAGGAAGCGCCTGGGATAGCTCACTACATCACTGCAAAGAAGATCTAGGCTGAAAGCCTGCAGTGGCAAGCTATCAAGTGACTAGTCAAAAGAAGAAAACTTCCTCTGATGCTAAGAACCGGCCAGATTTTTCTTGGTTAAAAAAGAACTATGACTTCCGGAAGACATTCTCCACGATAGAAAATAAATGAACAGCTTTGTGGAGTTCGATATAAGGTTGCATCAAGCACTACCAAACTAGTTTCTTACACAGTGTGTCTGTCTTTCGTAGCTATGAGACTAATTATAGAATGCGCCCTAATCAAACAGTAAAAATCTTGTAGAGACAAATACTTTGGAGTACGTACTATGAAATGTTCTACCTTGAAGAAGAGTAGCTTTGCTGACTATGTACAGTAGCTGCTGTATTGATAGGATATTAGGTGCTCTATTTTCTTAAGGGTACACATCTTTCCGTTCTTAAGTCGAACGCATATTATGTCCTTATAATTTCTTTTTTAGGAATGTATTGAATGAAAGCATTTTCAGAAACTCCGTTTTTAAGGCTGTCCTGGTCTCTGACAATATGTCCAGATACGATAAGATTGACCCGCATGTTAAACATGCTACTATGGTGCAGTTCACCGTTTGCTGTGTGTTTAAAAAACTGTTTTCTAATGGTAATAACCTGCCAATAAAAGCTTAGATGGTTTCGATAGAGCCAATGGCAAAAAGGTGAGTGACAGTTTAGTAGCATAGATTCAAGTCACTCAGTCCACATTCAACAGGACAAGAGGTGATTTTTGACAACTGAAACCTTTCATTACTAGTTTTAACTTAAAATTTGAGAGTTGCAAGTCATCGACAAGGTGTTCGTAATAGAGCAATTTATAACAGAAACAACAGATTGAAATGACAAGCTCTGCTGCTTCTGGAAATTCCAAGGACCCGTCTTCAGCTGTGTCAGTAAGTGAATCTCGTATCCAAAATAGTGTAGATCCACTGGATGCTATTTCCAACAGGGCGGTTTATGAAATGGATCCTAATGCTGACGATGCAATATCCAGACCTCTATCCAGAAGTTCTATGACATCAGGCATATCCACGATGGCAACTAAGGATGGTATCGACGGTGCCAAGATAAAGAGGATTGGAATTCCACAATATTCATTAAACCTATTGAACTCCAACCAATACAGAAAACTACACAGCTCAGGGCATGCGACACCGAAATGTTCGAATATTGACGACCACTCAACAGCAAACAAAAAAGGATCCGGTGCAAATATCCAATTAGATTTTTCGAACTCCCCGCCCATGACTCTGCGGGAAAAGATGAAATTGCTGAATTATGATAGAGAGGCAGTTGATGCAGAACAAGCGAGCGATTTGGTCGACGACTCTTCCTTTTATACCGGTTCTGGCATGGAAAAAATGATGACTGCTAGCAGATACAGCCTTTATTCTGGCAATTCTAATGAGGCATTTGACCAGGATATACCCAATATAAGTTATGAAGGTACCGGGCTGAACACTGCCGACCAGAAAAGTGATCACAGTACGGTTGGTGATAATACGTCATATATCAAGCAAGATAAGCACAGTCTCTCATCCGAAATTGCGGTTGACAAAGAAAAACGGTGAAGTCCTTCTCAAAAAACTCTGTAAACAGAACGAACAAGAACGAAGTAGTTATGATACCAAGAGGAGGAACATTATTACTTCATAATACTATTCTTTATGTAATGATTGTCTATATATGCCATAGGAACCACCTTTATAATATTTTTTAAGAGAAATACATGATTCACTGGAAGTTTTAAACAGAACAATCACGGCTGAAGTGAACGAAGCTACCATGTGCGTATAAAGTGACTTTGTACGGCTATATAGACCCCCTGTAAGAATTGGACAACGTTTAAGTGATCCGCGCAACACTATTCTTAGGAAGACAACAGACCATTCCAAACTTGCATTTCAAACAATTTCGTCGAAGCAATATGTCAGATCTAAGTTCTAGTATCCAATCGCAATTCAAAACCCTTGACAACGTATGTTACTTGGAATCTGGTTAGTATATAGCCTCTGTACCCTAAGAAAATGGAGATACTAACTGCCACAATGATACTTCGCAGATTCTCGCAAACAACGGCGTTTTCCAGCAGTTGGAAACCAAGACAAAGATTCCAAAGTCATATTTGGCGTCCGGTGCTTCGTTCCTATATCTGTTATTGATTTTTATCAATGTCGGTGGAATTGGTGAAATCCTGGCAAACTTCGTCGGCTTTGTTATTCCAGCTTACCTTTCGCTGATTGCATTGAAGACGACCACATCCAGTGATGATACGCAATTGCTTACTTATTGGATCGTGTTTGCTTTCTTGAATGTTATCGAGTTCTGGTCCAAGGCTTTACTTTATGTCATTCCATTCTACTGGTTTTTGAAGACCATCTTTCTGCTGTACATTGCTCTTCCACATACCGGTGGTGCTACAATGGTTTACAGAAAATTGATCGCACCAGTCACCGACAAGTACATTCCGGTGTCGGCAACCAAGTCTGATGACATCAAGTCTGCCTTGAACAACGCTGCCTCGAAAGTCTCCCACAACGAATAAGCAGTATCTAGTTTGATAGCCGTCCCGTTGGGTCAATATTATTTTTATACAACTATATATAACTAGTTTGCAGTCCCCAAGGACATGTGTGTTCTACCGTTCTTATATTGAGGAGTCGAACTTGAAATCAAATTGCTCTGAGTATGCTTGAGTATCCTTTGTAAATGATATTCTAACTCTGAGTTTTAGCTTGCCTGAGCCGGAAACCTTCAGTGACTGTTTGGCCACTTGCTCAGCGACAAGTTTGGTACCAGGGCATAATTGCCCAAGAGTCAATTTTTGCGATTTGGGTACCGCACAGAAAGTCTGAATATCACTTACCTCTGATTTTGACTTTAGGTACAATTCCATTTTTGCAAGTCCTTCATTAGCAGACTCAAGTTTCACATGCGCGTCAAGATCACTTCCAGTGTGAATCTGGATTGCATCTGACGGAATAGTTACAGTGTTAGATGTTAGAGGAACGGATGATGCATTCGGAGTGTTTTCTCTGGCCGTTCCGTTTGTATTGGATAGTATTTCTTCCAAAAGGCCGCTTTTTTTAGTTTGATCCTTTTCAGATTCCTTATTTTTGTCATTCATTGCATCATCGCCCAATAGATCAAACAACAAATCAGTAGTCTGCTTACTGTTTGTTTTCTGTATCTGTTTTACTTCTGATTTCGCTTTCGTAGTGGTTACATTGTTTTCGTTGTGATTCCGATAGCTGAACTTTGGCATTGCTTCCAGTATCCCATTCTTTACATTCTTAGGTTGGTTGAATATCAGCTCATATTGAACACTTTTTGCTTGTAACATAATATCTGGGCTATGTGTATGATCAAGAATCAACTGTCTCAAATCTTCAATACATCTGAAATCTTGGATTTTACTTGATAACTTCAAGGCGGCAGTTAAGATGTAGTGCAATAATTTACTTTCCGCTCTTTGAAAATCTTCATTCATAGTTTTCAAGTATTCTGTCATGGTTACTTCATTGACAGCCTTATCTGCAGCTGAAAGAAGAATATCTGCATATTCTCCAATACACCATATTGATACTAAATGCCATCCAACATTTTCCTCTGGTATCTCTCCTGATGTCTTGTTCGCAATGGACAAGTTAATTGTTCGCAATAAGGTCGACTTTTTATGATTCAGGTCATCAGCGTTATTGATGGCAACTAAAATATTGCCTATTTTATCAATTGAAATATACGAACCTACCATTTTTAGCACCTCGAAAAACACTTCCAATTTCCAATTTTCAGAGACAGCTGGAAGTGTTTCAAAAGTATGAACCATATGATCGATTGTGTATATTATCAGATCCTTATCTTCATCTGTTGCTGATTTCAAAAATCCTAGTAATTGATTTATTAACTCCTTCATGTTTGAATCATCGAGGATAGCGAAAATCAATTCCAGTGCTCTCATTCGAATGGATACATCAGGGTCTTTTAAACATTGTGAAATGAATTTTCTGTGTCTTTGTACAGCTTGTGGCTCTTGAGGGACAACTTTTAACAATGTATTCAATGCAACATATTTTATATTGTTATCCTTTCCAGACAAAAATTTCGCCAATATATTCACACCTAGAACACGGAGTGGTTGGTCCAATTGTAGAGAAAATATTGTTCTTGCTGCTTCATACAAAATGGCTTGCCCACTGCTCTTTCCAGCATCTGTGTTATTGGCAATCTGAGTCAGCAGATCATGGAATTTATCTGAAAAGTGTTGGACTGGTTCATATTCTAACTTTTGGCTAACCTGAAAAAATAACCTCAAAGTATATATTAATTCACATTGTAAGAATGGATCGGATGTTCCTTGAATATCAAAGTCTGGTTGAAAACTTTTGGAATTCAAGTTTTGGAGTTTAATGAAAATTTCTGGGACTAGAGGTGTGATGCCCTTCAAGATCCTGTCCTTATAGGTGTCATTTTCTTCTGTTTCTATGTTAAATTCCTCATATGCCTGTTGGCTCAACAGTATGGCTTGTAAAACTTTGGATAGCCCAAGCATAACCCCGTGTGTGTTTATGGAGGGATTGTTGAATATTGCAATGATGGTTTCCGGAGAGAAAATGTCAAGAAGAGAGACATCTTTCAAAATCAATTTTGCCATGCATTGAAATGCTTTCTTCAGTAGGAATGGATCCTTAGAGTTCGTAATGATATTTTCGACGTCAGGATACAAATCGCGGGCAAGTTCGGTGGAGCCTAGAAACCCTAATGTGGTTAGGGAAAGAGAAACAACATATTTGTTGGGATGGTTAAGGTCGTTATTCAGGAGGTTGGTGAGTAGAGTCAGTAAGTCCTGTGATTCATCCAGTAGAAGCATTGCTGCAAGATATCCAAGTCTCTTGTCAACGAAGGCATCCGATGCTATTAAATTGATGCATTCAACCTGTCCAAAGTGCGTCTTTTCCCCAAGGATATACAGATACAGCAACTTTTGAATGTATTTTCTCCTTCTTTCTAATGGTAAATGGTCATCTCTCAGCTTTGTTCTAATCTTCGCACTCTGTTTGGTGACAATTGACCGTTCTTCAGCGAGCGTTTTCGCAGCGCGTACCTCCTTTATGAAGCTTCTAAGCGATGATCCCATTCTTTTGGAAGGTAATTATATCGGTCAGTGTCAATGCCTGCCTCTTGATGTTACAAATGGCAGTCTGCGACTGGGATCTAAAACTACCGTTTTTTCACTGGTAAACCAAACAGGGCTTTTAGCTGTACACGTTATATTACTTAATTACCTAGTGCTGAGAAAGTGGTTAAAGAAACAAGTTTGGACGGGTAATAGGAAAATTAAAGGTAGATACAACCAAAGTTAATGCAGTAGCATTACAAAGGTTGATTCGCAGAGGTTTAACATTTCAATTAGTCTAACATGGTTCTCTCAAGATGATAATAGAGTTAAGTTTGCTATAGAGAATTTACAAGTTTGGATCAATTCACAATATTATGCCTGCAGCTAGACCTCTACACGTCGTAGGGCCTGAATTTGTACAAGTACACCCAGGCAATCTATCATACCAAACCAGCTGGCTAGTTTGTTCGGCGGAAGAAACCATAACAAACTCTGTTGAGAGTTAACGGCTTTAGAGTGAAATATCCTGCACAACGAAGAACTCGTTTCTACGTTCTGATGCTCTTGATGTGACCGTCGAGACACAGGGGCAGGTCTTAATCTCATTTCAACTATAGCGATCTGCTCCAATATCATCGACTGACGGGGCGAACGCAATTGTTTCATGGTTCGTAAGTTGAGTTTGTTTAGTTACGCTTCGCTTCCTAGTCTAATGCCTTGTCTTATCCGATTTTTCGTACCGAAATTATTCCTCTCTAAGTCGTGCGTGGTACAGGAACATGTATGTTGCCGGAAAATCTGGCACAAGACGGTGTACTGAAATCTCGCATTTGGAATGTCAAAAACCTCTCTGTTTTGAGTTGGCCAGTAGGACTAGCATTGGTTGGAATCTGGGGTACCCTATTTTTCATCATTTACGATCCTTCCTGTCCCAGCACATTGAGTGAGATAACGCGCAGTATAAGCATTTCACTGCTAGGCCACCAAACACATCGTTCAATATATCACACATCTCATTATGTAGCTAACTTAAAGTATGGGGTGACAAGCTTCTTCCTATTGGCGGCAAACTTAAGAGATGCCTGCTCTTGTTATGCTCCATCTGTATTAGTACGGCTCCATTCCTCTTCTAAAGGCACGTGACTTGGACGATTGCTCCCGTACTAACTCTAAATGATTCCTTCTATATGAGCATCGATAGAGAGCAAGGTACACCAAAGGCACATTTGATAGATCGATACAGCTGTCCTCAGTCCTTTATAAAACTGTTATTAAATCTAATAGAGACGGTGTCCTCTTACTCTTAACTCCTATTATTAAAGGGATTGGCCGCATCTTTGCAGGGATTTGGACACTAATGATTTTCTATTTTCTGTTTCTTTTCCAGGTAACTTAAACCTTTCAAGAACATAAATGAGAATTTAGACTCTGGCGACTATTTATTCTGTCCTTTTCTACAACCGCATTACGGAAAGGCAGACAACCGTTGACAGCTAATTTCACAAGTGTCTAAACAGATAATCCAAGTTTATAAGTTGCATGGGTATCGTTGTTTTCTCCTTTCAATTTCCTACATATATGAATTAAAGGGAACCAAGGGACTGGAATTTAAGAGAAGCACATTCCCAGAAAAGTGACAAAAATTATACATCTCTCAATAAATTTGGCAAGAGACCGTAGTTTCATGAAAGCATAGGAGTTGAAGGTAGCTTTATTCCCAACTTTATTTCAATAAGTGGCAATTTAACACAAAGTCGAGCAAGGTATTGCACGTATTTATTTGCTAGACAGAACCCAAAAAAAAAAATATAAAACACACGATGCCATTTATGGGACCCAGACCAATTCCCATGGTTTCTAATTTGGCCGCAACAGATCCAGACTTTGATGATGATGCAGATTTTGGAATGTCGCCATCGTCTACCTCTTCCATCCTTTCCTCCTCACCTAGCAAGAGAGGTTCCGCATATGCAACACCAAAGAGAAGAAGGGCCTCGTCGTCTATTAAACACGCTCTTTCGTCGATTTTGGGTTCTAGTCTGGGTACATCAAGTGCTGAAAAGGGACGCCACATGATAAACAATAATTACGATCACCTAGGTGATGCTGCGCCTGGTACTACTTTGGCATTTGTGAGAAGGCATAGTGCTGTTGAAGCAAATGGCGTAGGATCTACTCCAATAAAGTCTCACGTTATGGAAAACAAGACGCCCTCGGTTGATAGTCCACCCCATTACTATAGCCATCTTTCAACCGAACTTGATGACGAGTTTGCAGTTGAAGGGTGCTATCCCGGATCACCCCCAATGAAATTTTTTACTGATAGGGGAGGGTTTCCTATGAGTGAACTTAGTAGAAAAAATTCATCAACAAAATCTTTTGCCAAGGAATACCTGTCAGAATACTTATCTGAAAGAGGTTTGTTACTACCGAAGTTGCTGTTTCAATCGCAAGATATATCAATATCTATGGCATGTAGCGGGGAAACCATATTTTTACCCACTGTATCGTCTAATGATGATGAATATTTGATGAGATTGAACGGCCTGGATCAAGGTGAAGAAGAAGAAGAATCAGATTTCACATTGGAAAGAGTGGACTCACCTACACGTCATGAAGAAGGGCAGGAAGAGTGTATGCGAAGTAACCCAAATACCGGTGATAGGCCCTCTTCTTCAATATCACATGCCGAGTCTTCACTAACTTCTCATAATGATGGTGCTAGTGGGCAAGAGACAGACGGTGTTCCATTTCAAGGCAGTATTCCAGAAGAAAGACAAAGTCACACTTCAACTGAGGCCTCAGGACTGTCTTCCGCTGCTGGTTTCGAAATGGATGCTTCAATGGCTCCCTACACAATTGGAATTGTTCTCGCCGTAAAAAGTCCAGTGGAAATTTCGGATGTTAAGATCCAATTGAGCTCTAGAGCGAGAATTTTTTGGCATGCCGGTGTGCCACCTTCAAAAAGTTTCCATGAAGAATTTTACACAATCGGTGCATCGAATTGGACACTGAATCAAAATAATTTTAATCTATTCATTCCCGCCAATGTATCTTCACATGATAAGATAATTGAAAATAACAGACTTTTACGAAGGACCAAATTTTTTAGAAACAATCAAGTTGAAGAGAGGGTTTATCTAGACAAAAACAAATTTCGACAAAATATGTTTAGTTCTTTGGATAATGGAAAAAACTTTGCATTGCAACGTGGATATTATGTTTTTGTTCTCCCGGTTATTTTTACTAATCATATTCCTGAGACCATTTATATGCCATCAGCTAGAGTACATTATAGGGTGGCAGTTGCAACTAAACTTTTGAAATCTAACAAAGATCCTGGTGGGAACCAAAACAAGAGAAGAAGTTCTAGTGTAACAACCTTTCAACATGGTATTGAAGGTGAGGGGAAAAAATTAGGTTTCATGAAAAAAGTCAAAAATTCTTTTCATATGAACTCAGACACATCTAGTAATGAAGAAGAAGATATTAACAATATTTACTGCGAGCATTCTTTGAATGTTGTAAGGACTCCGCCACCTATTTCAATATCCACCGCTGATAAACCAATATATATAAATAGGGTCTGGACAGATGCATTGTCTTATGAGATTTCTTTTGCACATAAATATGTGTCACTGAATAGTAAGGTACCCATAAAAATCAAATTGGCACCTCTGACAAAAAACATCTGCATTAAACGTATAAGGATCAGTATAATCGAAAAGATAACATTTGTCAGTAAGGGATATGAGTATGAATATGATCAAATAGATACTGTTGCAAAGGATCCCTACAATCCATATTTTACTGACTTTGCTTCTAAAAGACGCAAGGATCGTAATGTCTCTTTGTTAGAAATTAGAACAAAGGACAGAGGTGCGCGTGCAATTAGAGAAGAGGTTGTCCAGAATTGTTACGATGATAACTTACTTTCTTATGTTGCTTTGCCCAAGGATTCAAATGATGGCAAGGAGAATGAATTCTCAGGAATGACTGAACCATTAACGATTGAGACAAATCTCGAATTTCCAAAATACACCGATATGAACAAGAAAAATTCTAAGATTATACCCCCATATGGCATTGATGTATATGCTAATGTACCAAATATGGAAGAATCGCAAAATAATGCAAGTTCTACTCATAAAAACACAGTCATCGGATTTCTCGCTGGTCGTAGAAATTCTCAGGTTTCTAAAAATACTGAATCTTCTCCCAGCATAGTTGATCCTCGGTTCCATGAAACAAAACTGAGTAACAGCTCAGGAATTCCAATCAAAACTACAACAAAGTTGAACAAAGCTAAACGTGGCTTGTATTTAGATAGTTTACATTTCACGAATATCCATACTAGGCATAAGTTAGAAGTAATGTTGAGGATTAGCAGACCAGATAAAAAGGATCCAACCAAAATTAGACATTTTGAAGTTCTGATTGATACACCTATATTTTTAGTATCAGATCTTTGTAATGTGGGAAATATGGAATTACCAACGTACGATATGGCTACCAGCGATGCACAAGTTCCAACTGAGTTGACTTTACAATCTCCTCCTGCATTCGAGGAAGCCATTTCGGTGCCAGGGTCACCGCTACAATCTGCAGTTGCTTCACCCATAGGCTCCCCTGCTTTCACTGCATCTTATGACATAGATGATCTTCAAATACATCAATTGAATTTATCCAGAACTACTTCGTTCAGTGGCCGGTCTGAACAGAACTTCAACGGGTATAATCAAAATGCTCCGTCTAACACCAACACCTCTGCCGCATCAATGGCAAGAACAATAAGTGATACAACTACAAGATTCAGTAATCTTGATGGACTATTATCAACACCCGGTGCATCTAACTCTGTTTTACCTAAAAGTCGACTAAGCCTGGATGCTTCGTCTCCTATGTCGGCAGGTAATTTCAATCTCTTCAAGAAGGACTACAGCATGACTTCAAAATCGGATGGTGGAGGTGGAGTGGCATCAAATTCAAGTTCTAACGGAAGCTTTCGTCTCGAACAGCCACTTGAGCCTCCCAACTATGATGAAATTATTCCATTAATGAGTGATGAAGAATGAGAACGTTTAGACTTTTCGTATACATAATTATGAATATCGATTAAAGTAAATAAAGATACGTTAACGTTATTGAGATGTTTGTTAAAGAAATACATGTTTCTGCGTAAATAATTGCTATTTGGAAATATTGGTATTGCGAGCATTCTTAATATCAATTAAGTCCGTTACCGTATGCAGTCATTTTCTTATTGAAACGGGAAGGGATTAGATATGGAGAGCTCCTCTAGCAGTGTTCAAACCAACTGAACTGATCATTCTAAGCCCCGTACCGCCGAAGGGGAAATAGGAGATGCCGTAGTAAAGAACCGCTATCAGTTCTAGAATAGCAAATATGATGGTTAGGATGGTATTCTTTGAAAATGCAGCAAAATAGATCGTGGCAAAACAAGTGATGAAAAAAAATCCAGTAAACGGCAATCTCTCTTTTGATGTTAAATGCTTCAGATAAGCTACAGGGCCCATAAAAATACCAAATGCAAGTACAAACAGCAAAGAGCCCATTGACCACAGAAGCCCGAATTTTCTAGGTTTGATTGCAAGGACTGGGAACAAGAAAATGCAGATTGTGAAGCAGGCGATGGATCCAAGGATAAAGCAGACAAACAGAATAAGCCGTTCTGTTCGCGAGAGAGAGAACCACGCGGGTTCTTGATCTTGTACCAAATCCTGCCTGGATATTGGTAGCCTCTGGTACACGTCCTGCGCTCTGTCGTTCAACGAATCTGCCCATGATGAGAAAAGTGTCTTTGCGCTCTCATTAAACCCCTGCGAGTGTTGGTTTCTTGACTCGTTCCATTTGTTTAAAGAATCTTTCAAAGCATTGGCCTGTTCAGTCGTACTATCAGTCATCTTGTGAACTTTCTGGGCACTAATGGTATGTTGCGGCCACTGGGCCAACCCCATATTTAATGCACACACCGCATGTCAATCTCAAATATGAGTTGCATGTCTCAAGGGAAGAAATTTAACGTATATGATGATCTAAAGAGACTGAAATTATACACTGTTAATTAGCAAACCCAAGAAGCTTAGTAAAGCCGTTTAGTATCAAGGAGCAAGTATCTGTCCTACTAAAATATTATATTTTTTTTTTCATTTTTCAATATTGTCACAGCTCAAGGTCCGGCAAGTAAACTGGTAATTAAGTCTCCCTTTACTACATTTGACTGCAATGGGCTAACGTAATTTCATCATCATGGGTGGAGCCTAATGTCGGTTAAGAAATCATATTTTGATAATAAATACTTGTACCTGCCACATTTTTGAAGATTAATGAAACAATTTCTGGCCCAATGCAACAGAGCCCCTGCCTCTGCGGCCATGTATCAAATCACTTTGAACGTGACCTTGTTTCGGAGGGTTAGATTTCTATTGTTGGGTCTGTTTCTTCCATTTAGACTACCGATAAGTGTAATTGCTATCTTTCAATATATGGTTCTGGGCTTCGCCCAATTGTTTGACTTAGTAGGTGAGGAAACCTTGAAGATATCTAAAACCACGCTGCAGGCCGGCCAGAAGAACTTACTGTTCCAGGCGGTGCAAGAAGCTCCAACCTAAAACAAGCTCTGGTATATTTTGCTTCATGATAATTTGGTAAGTGACTGAACCAATCTATTTCATGCCGTGAAATTGTCTAGTTTCAAAGTTCTTAAAGTTCTTCTTCCTACTGCGTGAAATTTTACACGTGATTGGGACTAAGTCTCTTAACATCAGCTGGTTCTTGTCCAGTTTATGACTCGCAAATGGAAAGCTCATCGCTATTTTTGAGTAGTGGAACTGCAGATATTTAGAGGGAGTTAACATTGGTCAACCCCCAGAATAAAGCACAGTTCAAGATAATGACAAACTCTGTCAACAAACAGGGGCACATACTCGAGTTAATAGATGAAGACGTTCAGAGCGTTAATGCCATCAAAACGAGGTTGAAAGCGCAGGAAGAAGTGCGGACGGTACATCAGAGGCAGGGTTTAGCTGGTAGCCGGAAAATACCCGAGACTCAAGATGGAAGATTGCCCAAAATTTATAAAGACATGGATGGAATACTCGATGGTAGCGACAACCACCGATCTTTACTGGCCCAGGAGGTCGAAGAAAACAGAAGGCCTGACCACCACCAACCATCGAGTGTCCTTGATACGGTCAGTGTTGAAGAGTTTAGACAGTACCACAAGGCGAAAGACAGGGTACGACAGTTCTATAAGGAGCAGCATGAACTGCAGACAATGGCGTATAATCTACAGGCCAGGGTGAACTACAAGACCAAGACCAGAGCGAAGATGACTGTATGGGGCGCTCTCTGCAAACTCAGCAAGCTCATTGACGATTCGGATCCTGATACTGAACTGTCGCAGATTGATCATGCCATCCAGACAGCAGAAGCTATCAGAGCGGATGGGAAGCCCCGGTGGATGCAGCTGGTAGGCCTGATTCACGATCTAGGCAAAATTCTCTACTTTTTTGACAGTGAGGGTCAATGGGATGTGGTGGGTGACACATTTGCAATTGGATGCAAATTTGTAAACGAAATTATCTTTCATGAGTATTTTGAGGGAAATCCAGATAACTCACATCCCATCTACTCCACAAAATACGGAATATACGAGCCGAACTGTGGACTAAAGTCAATTTTGATATCTTGGGGGCATGATGAGTATATGTATTACGTTGTTAAGAGTCAGTCAACTCTTAATGAAAAAGCTTTGGCTATGATTAGATACCATTCTTTCTATCCTTGGCATAGAGAGGGTGCATACAGGCACTTAATGAATGAGAGCGATTATGAGCTTTTAAGAGCAGTGCAAGAATTTAACAAGTACGATTTGTACTCGAAGAGTTTGGTGAAATACGACCTGGAAGAATTGAAGCCTTATTATATTGATTTGATAGATGAGTTCTTCCCTAATAAGTTTATAGAGTTTTAAGTTACGGACAACGAAGGCATTATAGAACAGATACCATAAAACCCTGGTTGGTTATGAACATGAAAGTAGAATTCTCTTAACATAGAATCTCTATTTATATGATATGTATGTTACAGAATGTCATTAATATTTTTTTGTATGAAAATTTTGTAAAACCCTCCGAGCACTAATCAGCATTCTAAAACCTAGAATTCTGGTTAGTGCGTGTGTAATCCCAGATGCAAATTATAATTGTGAAGAAATCTTCACCCTGTATTCAATGAATTGAATTATGGCATGTAATCACCACAACCAAAAAATTGTTCAATACCGTATTGGCCAGGATCTTTCCATAAATCATCAAAGTATGATAGTATAGTAACTTGCAGGTTCATCTCTTGTAGGATGGTGTTGACGGCAATAATTTGATTTGCTCTGGTTGGAACGTTATTACCATTCACTGCACCTTGGTAGGGATAGCCCGTCTCGGTTACAACAATGTTGTTTGTGTTACAGGCTTTGGCAGCCAAAGCAACCTGGCCCTTGACAAAGGAGCCAGCAGTTGATGCTGAAGAGTATGGATCAAAATAAGAATGAACATTAACACCAACAAAGTCGATACCTGAATCAGTACAAAGGGAAGGATTGTTTTCAAAACTAACAGGTGGTTCACTAGTTGTGACTTGACCAGTGTAACCTGCACTTGCTAACTGAGCCTTTACAGACTGGATCTTCGACACAAGATCGCTAACAGAGCAGTACCCAGAGTTGATAGCTTCGTTTCCAACGGTTATATATTCGAAAACATTCCAACCATTAGTTTTGCCGTATGAGATCAACTCGGCCAAACTTGCGTCACATGAGTCGACACCAGCAGCTGAAATCCATAGTCCTTGGTTAACTCTAATGTTTAGCTTGATACATGCAGGAATAACAGTGTTAAGGGAATTGCAGTCTGTACCGTACACACGGATTTGTGAAATACCCTTGTTTCTAATTATTTGTAAGTCACCATTTACTTGATCAGCTGTCTTACACGTACCATCGGAGTTGTATGGGGAATAGGTAACTGCCAGGGGGTTGGCAAATAGCATGTTAGAAGAAATGCCACTAGATGGTTGGGCAGTTGACGTTGTAGCTTCTTGAGTGGTTGAGGTTGCATCTGGTGTAGTTGAGGTGGCTTGTACCGTTGGAGCAATGGTACTGGTAGTTATAAAAGCACTTTTGGTAGTACTTTGAGGTTTATGATCATTTCCACCTGGATGAAGTTGTGACTCCTCTAGCGCAGAAACCCACTTTGTGGTGGAGCTTGTTTCCGTGAGTGGTGTCGTAGGCGATAATGTACTTCTAGAAGTTGTGGAGTATGCATTGTCAGTCGTTTGCACAGTCAAGGTTTCAGAAGAACTTGTAGTTTCTTGAGTGGTTTGGGTAGGTGTTTCTGTACTTGTAGCATCAACAGGAGCATTGGTGGTAGTTGCACTATTGGCTGTCTGTTCTGTAGCTTCTTGAGAAGGTGAAAGTGTGATCTGCGTTGGTTGAGATGTATGGTCACCATTTGGTGTGGCTGGATGTTTGTTCTGGATTACTGTGGTAATCGTAGCAGTGGGTGTAGCTGTTGGATCTACGCCTTCTGGTGTAAGAGTTGTTGTAAGGGTAGCATCTCCGCTAATGATGAATTGCACCATGGGCGCTATAACAATATCTGTCGTAGTCGAATAAAAGTCTGTTACAGTATTTGTAGTGCTAGCTGTGTGAACTCTTGTCACTATCTCTCTTTTGACGTGGTCGTGGTCATGTTCATGGTGCTGTATAGGTAGCGCAGATATTCCTGTACTGAGCAGTAGCAGTAGCGAAGCAAAATTGATTTGAGCGAGCATTTTATACTTTAAAAGATTGTTAAAAGTTTGGATGGTTATATCTTGGTAGTGTAAAGTGGTTGTTGGATTGAGCTCAAAAAGTTAAAGAGAGTATATTCCTGGTTCCAAGCGAATGAGTGCAAATTACGGTCTTGCCGTTAGGTTTGTTATGGCAAAGGATGGTATAAAGTTAGATAAACTTCAAAAGAGTTTTTTGGAATCCAAGTAGCTCAAAAGTGGAGGGGCTGAAGGGTAGTTAGTTCTTAAAGTTTTTGTATCAAGTTATGATCTTGCAAACGAGAACATAATACTTAACTTGTGGCAAATCTAGCAGCCCTTATATAACAGTTTTTCTAATTCCTGCATTTCATATTACCGAATCAAGTACCAGCTTCTCTTCCTAAAATAGTTCAATGTTCCAAGCAGTCTCTCTGTCCTTCTGGGATTGCCAGCCTTGTCGCCAGGATGCAGCTGCTTGGTCGAACGTTAAGGACATGTCGGTAATGCTTGGTCGACAGCCAAAATATTATAGAACCGGTTCAGATATTGTAAACTAAGTCATAGTTACTGGGGTAACGGGTTCTTATCTTTGTTTACCAAACATCACTCTATTGCTGGTTCTGCTGGGTGACAGCCCTGCGATTTGAAAAACGAAAACAAAGATCTACTACTTTGCCTCCGGAATAGTCTCGTTTGATACGGGAAACATACTTTCGGTAGAAAGTAGGATTAAAGTTCTTGGCAAAAATGGCTGGTTAGTCACGTGAATTTGTTTTGCTTCCAACCTTCAGCCGACTGTGTTTTGATGCTAAGCTATTGTACGAGGTATTGACTAGCCATTTTGTAGGCCAGTGAACATTTTACTTCGCCAAGAAATACACAGTTGTCAAAAATATTATTTCCCCTTCTAGGTTGGGAAAACTTCATGCGTGTCTATGTACGTTTAGATCTATACAGACTAGCAGCTGGTTCAGATTAAAAAAATAAAGAGACTTGACAAAAATTCCTGAACAAGTGAGCTTCGGTCGGTATTCCTGTTGGCTCAAATCCCAGCCTCACATTAAAATCAAATTGAGAAAGTTGAGTAAGCTGTATCTGCTGGAAATGTCCGGATCTACAGATTTCTACAGTTCTGGTCAATTGTTTCTTAAAATGTTTACAATTAGGGCAGTCCAGCCAGTGAAATGCTCAGCACCTGTGCCATGTCCATCTATAGGGCTGTAGTTTTCATAACAGTAACCAGTGTCTTGCCATACACGGTAAACATTATTGATTAGGTTGGTTTTTAGATCTGTATAAATCTTTTTGGCGAGGTTGTTTCCAGCAGCATTGGTGTATACTTCAGGATAATAGTGGCGAAGTGCATCCAAGCAGAGGTAGTTGATGTTCATCCATATTGGGCCACGCCAGTAGTTTTCATCCTTACCAAAATATTTGTCTTCCCTAGACAAGGATAGCAGTCCATATTCAGAAAATAGTTTTTGTTTGTCACTGATTAATGCTAAAATGTGCTCTAGTTTAGGAGAATCCGCAGGAAGCAATTTTAGTGCAAACGGTAACACTGAAATATAACCTTCGTGGCAAACATGCACCATCGAATCATCAAATTCGCTGTCAAGAGTTACGTCACAAAAGCAATTGTTCTCTTCACTCCAGTGGATCAGTTCCAAATTTTCCAGTATTTCTTTTTCAATCTTCAAGTACTTATCTTCGGATTCCATACCTAAAATGTGAGATATCTGTCTCATCGATTTAGTCATGACAGCCACCCATGCCAAAGCATCGACATTTAACTCAGAAACATCTGGTGGCTGTGCTCTTGGATAGTCATCTAATCCACTTGCTAAACAATGGCGTACGGTACGTCCCCTCCATCTGTACAGTTTATCTTTGTTAACCTTATCCCAGAGTCCAGCTTCTTCCAAGACTTCTTCATATTCCTCAATGTTACCAAGCTGAGAGGATTTGAACCATTCATAATGTTTTAACAATTTTGGATATACTTTTTTGGCATATTCGATCAATAACTGAGAATTCTCTTCGAGTTGATTAGTTTTGTCTTCTAGGCTCTCATCGTCATTAAACTCTGATCTGAATGGATTTTCCATACTTTGGTATTCAATAGCCCTAGAGAGCATTTCACTAAATGCTAGCAACAACGTTGGGGGGTTGGCAATATTAGGACTTTGAACTACAAATTCACTTGGGACTTTGCTCCGAGCTTCATTGCCAAGAATTACTTCGCGGGCAATCCACCCACTATCGTCCTCAATCATGTTCAACCAACTCGAAACAATTTCAAAAGCCAAATCAAAGTCATATTCCATTATCTGTAATAGGTGGAAACCTTCATCCCAGTAAAACCCACGTGGAAACACAGCCCTACTTGGTACACTGGTAAACAACTCTAAAGGACCTTCCTCACTCGAAGATTTGAACTGAACTGGCTCAAAATCAATCTCATCCAGCTCAGTCTTTCTGTCAACTATTTGAGTTCCATAAAAGTAGCCGATACCGCCTAGTAAATTAGACAAGGTTTCCAAGGCAAACTTGTGGTAAGATTTTTCTTTGATCGGGAATTTCTTTTCAAACTTCACCTGGATAGTATTCAACGTTCTTGTTATCAGATTAGTAACCTCTAGTGAGGATGATATTTTCTGGTTCGACCCAAGGTTATTGAAAAAGATATCAAATGCAAATCCTTTTTTGGTGTTATCAAAAGTCTTCTGTAAGTAATGAAAATTTCCTGGAGGAAAATCGTAGATATTTCTGATGGAAAATAAACTGGGTGTTTGACCTGGATGGATATCCTCTCCTTTTTTTTCAATGATTTCGTTCACCGAATCTAGAAGTAAGGATTGGAAAACATCTTTAGCCTTCCAAACTTCTTCACTTGGAATATTCAATGATACATGGCAAGGTTTTGAGCTGTCTGCACCTGGCACAATCTCCATGGTATCCAAACTGGGGTCACTAAAATATTTCCCGTAAACGTCTTTTACGATTACCTCATAATCACCCATTTCCTCAGATGTGCCCACAAACAAATTTGTATTAGGCTCATCTGATTCCAAATGCAAAATGCTTGCTTGACCGGTTTCACCACCTGTTTGGGTGAAGTACAAAACCATGGATGCAGTGGATTTACGATTTCTATCCAGCGGCTGGCCTTTGACCCTAACAGCCCAGTTTTCTCCATCCATACTTTTAACAAAATAGAGAGTTAAATTCAGATTATTACCCTCATCGATTATAACCTGTTTTCCACCATGTCTTGGATCGTAAATCTCCCAGGCATACTTCTGCATTTTGTCATTTTGTTCAACCTGGTGTCTTATGTTAGAAAGAGCGTCTACATCTTGCGAATTGAACCACATTATCCCCATCATGAAGGGACTTTCTTTAATATATCGTGGTCTCACTCCAAAATACAGGTTTGGTCTATAGGGAGCCCATAACAATGACTTTTCAGTGTATTCTTTGAAGGCTTCTGAAATGCTACTAGAACCACCATCTTGCATACAATTGACCAACAAACATAACCCCAAAAAGAGAAGCCTTTGCAAGCTGCATAACCTCATATTCTAAGGACTATAACGGAGTGTCGATAGAGAGCGCGAGTTATGAATGTTTGGTTTTCTTCCAACGGAATGGGAACGTTAGAGCTGCACATCTCGGTTTATTCGTGTCCAGAAAGAGCACTACCTATGTCACGTGATATAAGGTTCGGTTTACGAAGAATACTGTGAATGGAAGGGTAAGATTCCAAGCAGAGAGTCGCACCACTGGTTTAGCACACTTTCAATTATGTATGTTCTAAATGCTCAAACCATCAAAGTTCCCACCGGTCAGGTCACCGCCAACAAATTATCTATCCACATAAACAAGCTTCCACGAGCCTGTGTGTGTTGGAAAATATCCTGGAGCAAGTTTTCTCCTGTTCCAAAGTATTGTGGTTTAAATAATGTCGTATTTGCAGCATTTCCAAATTTGTTTTTTTCATCATCTTTATTATGTTTCATCTCTTATGCCTCATTATTGCTCAAGTAACCAACACTCCGTACTAAACATAAATATTCAAAATCTCTTAAGAGAAAAGAAGCCCGAGAATATGCAGAAAGTAGATTCAGCGATCAAACGATAAAGCTGTCCAATACTGCTTATTCACTACTAAAGCACAAGAAGTACCACAATTTCGGGGCCCTAGTGCTTACAGCGGTTCTGTCGGTATCCTTGGAATTGCAATGCTTTCAGCACAGTAGCGCTTTTCAAGAGGCGCCCCCCTACACGAGCCTTAATCTGAAAAACAAGTACACAGAAAGAATCAGCAACACCGCTGATTAAAGTCTAAATGGAAGCACTGGGTGGAACTTTTAGTACTGACGTAATCCCTGGGCATGTGCGCAACTCCAGGGAACCCTTTTCTCCTGCAGCCGTAGCAATGCACGTTTTGGGTACTCCAGAGCTTCCATCGCTCAGAAGGTACAGTTGGGCCCATAAACCTCAACGAACATGTTGCCCACTACACCCTCAAGAATGTGCTAACTATCTCTTACCCGGGAAAGGGATCAGCAAAAGAGCAGTGGTAAGGAGCTCAAGTCGTGCTAGAGGAGCCACGAAATGTAGGCTCCACTCATGGAAGCGGGGTCTGCTGAACAATAGTCGTGAGAGTTCCAGAGAGGATATACGCAACTGTGACGTGACACTCGAGAGACGTCAAGAAAACCGAACTGATCTCAAGAATTTGTCCGAAATACCAACAACTTAGTCCTGCATTCCCATGATCAAAGGTTTCTATTTATCTTAAGCATCTTCTGCCCCTTGACATGGCTCTACATAATTATCCGATCCGCTCTATCGGTAGTAACTTCTTTCACAGAAGTAATTAACTTTCTCCTCTGCGGTTGTTACGCTTTTTCATCGATCATTACCTCTTCCTGCATTTCTTATTATGTAGCTGACCAATGAAATCCAAGAAGAGCTCATCGCCTTTAAAAAAAAGAATTGTGAAAAATTCTCATTAGGAGAAACGTATAACCATATATAAGAAGTGTTGGCAGAGCGATGCGTCTGGCCTGTGGCAAGTAAACAACTTCCGAAGGTCGCATCGAAGCTCACAAGAAGTTTCCGTAGGATATATCTTTCATCTAAGGTTAACGGATTCTCCAAATATAGTTCTAGTAGTCTCTTCACGTACCATAGATTCTATTAGTTACTACATTATCTAGACTAGAGAAAAAACAAACGCTTGAGGGGCGAACAGCAAGGGACGAGAAGCAGTGTTAGAGATGGCACCGGTAAAGAAAAATGTTGGTGGAACAGGCGGCAACGGCAACAGCAACAGCAAGTCATTCAGGCTTTTGAATGGTATCATAACCAAGGACGACATTACGCCACTTGCCAAGGGTGGCAAGCGTGAAGACTCCTCGCGCGATCTCAACCTACTGAAGATAGAAGAAGATGGCCCCGGCAGCCAGGAAGAGTCGGAGTACGAGACAGCGCAGTCACAAACTAGCAGCATCCCAGAAAGGGATCTGCTTTTTTCGCCACTGCACAATGCAGATGCACTGTTGGTTGGCGAGGAGTACGATGAGGACGAGGACGAGGATGAAGACGATCTTTTATCCTCTGTCTATTTTTCTTGCATGTACCCCAGGAGATTTCAGAAGGACCATCACTTCGATATAGAGTCACTGGACACACCGGACTTAGAACCACAGCACGTCCAGCAATCGTTCGATGAGCTGGAGACATGTACAAACGACGATTTCTGGAAGGAGGTTGGAACCACCCAAGAAGAGGCAATATGCGTGGAGCACAGCACCGGCGAAGAGCTTCCTGTTCCAGAAGAAAACCTGGAGGTATCCAATACCTCAATTGAGGACTTCATCACTGAAGACATTAACACAGATTCTGCTCAAGACTCGACGGATTTCTGTACAAAATCGCCTGCTGCACTTTGGGAAGGTGACTACAAGATTAAATTGCTATGTTACCGTGATGCAGAAGGTAAGTTGAAGTTGAAGACTGAAGAAGCAGTCAACGGCTCCAACAGAGTGGCAAAAAATGCCTCGCATATCGATAAAAAAAGAGCCCTACGTAAAACCAAAAAGAAGCTTTTAAAACATGCATTGAGGAGAAAAAGCGGTGTTTGGGAAATGGTATCGACAGGTATCGGAATTGGCGAATTCATGTTATAATACAGCAGAAAACGAGCTTAATGCTCATCTTCACTTCAGACAGTAATTTTTGACGTTTGTGTTATTCAATATTTTTTGAACTTTCATCATTTATTTCAGCTCATACAAAAAAGCTATGGGCGACATTTATTTCAAGTGGATTCGGGGCAGTTCTCCGAATGCACATCGTTTTGTTTTATAAACTTTAGACGTTTTGCTGTTACTCTATAGGACCCTTATATAAATTGGATTATTTATTAGTACGTACAAATTCACAACTTAAATGTACATTGTGTCCAACATAAGATGCGCTTCATAAGGTCTAGATCTTCTGACCTGAGCGGCATTTAAGTATATATTTATTGCAAAGATACCAGAAAAAAATCACAAGAGCTGTTGTTAGTTTTGAATAGTGGTCTCCCCTATCGGAGAAAATTAAGACAATTCGACTTCCGTTAAAAACACCAATAACAGCACTGAGTTGCCGTATTACCTGAGGATATTAATAACATGCTAAAACCATATGTAGCTATTAGGCAAATGGTGTGGCAGAAGTGAAAAGAAGATTCTCAAGGAAACCAAATGAATTTCGTTATCTAACAGAAGTATTTTCAATACTAAATGACCACTTTAAAAAGTAGCATTGATTGATAGTCTTTTTTCCCGACTGGTTGCACCATAGCATGACAGTAAAAGATCAAAATTGAGACATTCAATTGTTAGGTAGTGATTGATATTACTAAATAAAACGTTTGATTAGATTTCGATAAAACACTAAAAAAAGATTTTCAAAACCACTTTTAAAAAATTAATACCTATCTTTAGAGTGGTACAAGATGTTCACTGTACTATTGAATTTGAAAAACCAACTTGCAATACTCGCTTGTTGGTTTAGAATATAGACTTCCTTATGTTCATCACAAAAGACGAACAATTTACTTTTAAGGGATCGTAAGACAGTGCCATATTTAATTAAATCACCAACATTATCGTATTTCTCTATGCTTGACCAAAACGGTATCAAACTTTGAGAGGGTAGCAAGAAAAAAGGTGGATACCATGTCAACACAGTCAGGAATTTCAGCAGATGAGGAGTTACTTGAATTTTTAAAAACCGCGGATGGGAGCGGCGAGCTTTCCATAGTGACGGCCAAGATATCAGACGACTCAACAGTAGTGCAATTATTAGGCAACTATGATAGCTTAGAGAAGCTACAAAATGACCTAAATGATGAATCCTTTTATGTTTTTATGAAGGATAATCACAGCGATAAAGATCTATATCATTTTATCTCCTATGTGCCAGATATATCACCTGTCCGGTCCAAGATGCTGTATGCCTCTACAAAGAACACTCTTGTCAGACAAATTGGAGGCAATATCATTGGGAAACAACTCATAATGACAGATCCTGAAGAATTTGAGACTTTTCTCGAGGAATTGAGATTAAAGAACGATGATACCGTTAGCAACAAAGCTCTGACTGAATCAGAGATAGTCAACCAAGAAATTGCCCAAGAACAACAGCGCATGAGACAAACACAACAATATTCCATGGGTCGCAAGTTGGTTTCTCAAACAAATGGAGGACCTACAGGACTAAACTTCAGTGTTGTCACAGGAGGAACCTCGATCAAGGATGAATTGAACTCTAACAACGTAATATCATTCAAGATCGACATTCCTAAGGAGCAAGTCGAGATTATCAAAAAGTATGATGTTAAATCCCCTGAAAATATAGAATTGACAACTGAGCATCCAAGTTACACAATTTTTAGAAATGGCGAACTTCTTTACTTCATTTACAGTTGCCCCTCAGGCAGCAAAGTTAAGGACCGAATGATGTATGCCTCGAATAGATCCGGTTTTATCAACAATTTGCAAGATACAGAAAACTTGCAGTTTGCCAATATCATTGAAATTGGAGAGCCTGAAGAATTGGAGATATCACTAATATCAAACTCTTCAGAGGCAGAACGGGTCGAAAAAGAAAGACAGGACGCAGTTGCCAACAACGCTTCTCGTAAATTCGACAGACCCAAGGGTCCTCAAAGGAAAAACAGAGGGTAAAGATTGAACTGCAAAAATAAATTACCCTATAATTATATATCGAAACCAAAAATATACTTAATTCCACCTAACGCACCAGCTTTCCCACCTCAGTCAAAACCAATCTCTCAGATTCTCTATCATAATCCATATCTATCTGGTACTTGAAGCTTGACATTTTGTACAACTCTCTTGAGACTATTTTGTTGATACGTGTGTACTCTGCTTTCGTTATCGTTTCGTCACCATTGTCCTTAAAATAATGTGGATTCAGAGCTTTCCTAACGTGCTCCTGTATTTTTGTCTTGATTCGCAACAACTCTTCATTGTCAGTTTCAGGTTCTTCTGTTCTGCACTGTAACTCGTACATTTTTTGAGTCGCTACACTGTTCCGCTCACGTATTCTTCCCTGATGAATCATATTAATACCTGAGTCATAGTGCGACCTTGTACAATTCCCATGGTTCTGATAGCAGTGAACTAGTGATCTACATTCGACACATTGTTGCCAGCTGCTTGGATCACCAATTTCACATGCGAGGGACCTAAGACATGACTCGTGATAGAGGGAACCACAATGATTGCAGTATTTATCCAGGTACTTATCACGTTTACCACATATGGAACACTCAACAATCCTCTGCCTTGCAAGACTCTTAATTCTTTCTTGAAGGACCAGAACTCTATTGAAGTGTCTGTTTAGCTGCTCTATTTCCTCCTCCAAATCGTAAAATTGCAAAATCTTTTTTATATTCTCGCCTCTCCGAAGATCTACAACCACATCCTTGCTATTTTCATACTTCACAATAAGCTTTTCTGATTCACATCGGCAGGTTGGACATTTTAAATCATTTCCATACGAATGCCATTTGCGGATACAGTCAATGTGAAAGCGATGACCACAGGGCATCAGCCTTGCTTCAGAGCGGCCAATATCATCTAGGCATATTGGACATGTTGCTAAGTTTTCTACCATAGTGGAAGCTTCTAAATGGAAGACTTGTCAAACAGTTACGATTAAATAGGGACCAACTACTGGTCTGGCTTTATTACCCGTTTAGAGTATTAGTGTGGAGCCCAAAGCCCAAACTAGTAGATCTCAGCCTTATGGTGATCAAATATATAAGCACTCCGTGTGTGATGATAAATAATTTAATACGTGGAAATAGTTAACGTTCAACCACGCTAAACATCAAGATTAATTACGCAATCGCAAATTAGCACTCATTCTCTATCTACTTTTTATAGATTTGTCTGATTTTCTGACATCAATTGCCCTCTTGGATTTTATTTGTTTTCTTTTTCATGTTTGTGTGTCAAGATCAAATCAGGGTTCACTTGACAGGACTTGAAATTCCAACGCTCACTAGCTTTATCGAATCAAACAAAACTTAATCAGCTATAGTATATTTTTACAGGTCAACATCATCTATATACAAAAATACAGCTTCTACTGTCTACTTTTTATGTTCTGGACTATTTTATCCTTTCAATCGATAATATGCACATGGTGTAATCATGTTTGACGAAATCCTAAAGTTCTAGCAAGTCGATGACCATATACGTTTTAATTGCTGATATCACACCTCAGCCGTACTAAATACTTTTATGTAAAGTACTCAAGAGCTACGAATAAACTGAGTGCAACATGTCAAAGCATCAGTTTGATTTGGTTATGTGTATGAAGCAGCCGGGTACACACATAGGATTATTGTGCGAAAAATGCGATGGGAGATGTCCTGTATGCGATTCCTATGTTAAACCTAGAAGTAAGGTAAAAATATGTGAACAATGCTCCTATGGAAAAACAGGCAATGCCTGTATAATATGTGGGTCACCGGGAGTGACAGAAGCATATTACTGCTGGGAATGTTGTAAATTAGAGAAAAATAGGGACGGTTGCCCGAGAATCATCAACATAGGAAGCAATAAAACCGATAGGTACTTTGAAAAAAAAGCCCTCCCCAACAAACCCACATAGTCTTCAAGCAAATTCGAAAGTACAACTCCAGAAATACCAGATTGACTGATTTATTTCGATCCGTACATGCATATTTTAGTTTTATGATAGATTTATATATTCTTTAAAGTGAATATTCAATATTCGTGATGTGAGTCCATTAGTTAGAATGAGGCCAATGCATCACCAGTGCTAATATCAGATCTATCATTAAATGATATATTTTCTTCCGTGACACACCTATGCAATAGATCCTCGTTGAAAAGAAAACTCTCATTAATAGATTCGATCTTACTATTACCACTGCGCAGCTCTAGTGATGAATTTGTATCCATTATAGTTTTATCTAACTCACCATCCATCTGCTCAATAATTTTGATGTAAACCCTATTCCTCATGATTTCATAAAGTAACCACCCCATTTTGACAGCCTGCTGTCTAATGGACACTATTAACTCATTCCTTGTCTTCGTCTGAATTGGAACGGCCTGACGATAAAAAGTAAGTGAAGCCCTTAATTCTTTTAGTCTTTCTATCTTTTCTTCCTTAACTTTTCTTAACTTCAAAAGTCTATCCTTTATATTAAACTTTCTCAATGATATTAAGGTATTGTCAATACATGCTGTTTCATAGAAACAACCATCAAAACATGCCATTAAATTAATAGCATCAATCCAACTATCCCTTTCATACTTGTTTAGGCATTTCCAAATAAATTTTTTGTGCGCACTATGCACATACAATACAGTTTCAATATCGGTTTCTTTGACGACAACTTGAGGTGATAGCTCACTGTCACTGAATGCTTCATCAGAAATCTCACTTTTTTGAGTGATTCTATTCGGATTTCGAGCAACATCCCTTTTTACTGTGACAGCAAACAACCCATTGCAATGCAACGGTGCGCTGGAGATTAAATTCGCATCAGGTGTAAGGTCAATAACATAGTTGGACACGCCCGTTTTCGAATCTACTATTAACTGCGGATTAATCCAATCGAGATTTCCAGAAAAAACGAAAAGTCCACAGGTTGTTAATATGCCCAATTCTTTCTTCCATGAAATTTTATTAACCGTACCAACAAGGGAAAACTTCCTGTTATGAGTCTGTTCTTGAAACTCTCCCATTTGAATAATTTTTAAATACACATGTCCATCGTTTGTTTCATTTATGATCTCAAAATTAGCCAAGGGTAATTTTGAAAGATTCTTCCGAGGGACTCTCAAATATCCTCCTTTCTCTTCTTTTAAGACAGAAAAAAACTTGAAGTATTTATGGCTCACATCTGAAAGAGCTGATTGATCTTTCATTTGTACATCCTGGAGTAGTTTTTCGACTTGAGAATTCATATTCACCTCCATCAAATCATCATTTAATATGTTTTGGTATATCTCTAAGTCATCAGGATTAATTGATGTGCTACTGCTTGACATTGAGGTAGGCAGTGGCGAAAAGTATGAGGAAATTGAATTGGAGGAAGGCCTACCAATAGAAGTAAATATTGGTTGTTGGAACTGGTCCGGAATTAATCCATTTGCATCACGAATGATATCATTTGGAGAATAGAATAAGTTCGAAGTCAAATCACTTTCGCCACTGGGATTATCATCTTGTCCAGAAGTATCGATCAAGACATCATACTGACAGAAATCAAAGTTCGGCGATTCTTTCGCAGTGACATTGTCATAAAGATAACCTAGAATTTCCTTCGGTACATGATTTCCTTCAGAGTCAGTGTCTGAATGTATTAATTCCACAAACTCAGTTCTTGTCATTTTTGATTTGTTATTCGGATTAAAGAAATCAGTATGCAACATGATCAACGAGAAGACTATAAAGTAAACTTGCTCTTCATTCGCCCATGGACAACAGGAGTTGCTGTTTTTTTCTTGTGAGTAATAAACTTTACTGAAAGCCAGCAGCAATCTGTCTATTTGCTGTGTTTCCTTTGGTAGTTGGATGAACATTAATAACTTTCGAACAGCTATATCGATTGGCTCAGAATCAAAAGTGAAGAAGTTTTTTAGAAAGAATTCTAAACAACCATGCAAAAACGTATCTTCTTTCTCGGAAAGTATAACCCCTATGAATTTACCGTAAGGTGCAATTTTTGCCAAATAATCATTGTACGAATCGCTCGATATAGGTTTTGGGGGTTCTGGCAGATCGTCTAACGTCACTTCAAATTTAGGAGTAACGTTATTTGATGATGGAATTTTGAAGGAAGATGCACTCGATGACCTTATGTTAACGAAATTGTTCAGCGCTGTCACAATTGAACTACTTCTTCGAGACATTCCAGGATTAGGAGCCGCTTGAGGAACAGAAGTTTGAGGGAAAGGAATAGAACTGCCTATGGACAGTCTAACTGGAGATGGTGACCTATTCTGGTTATTTGGTGTCGCAGATCCATTTGTAGATAAATACTGCTGGGAATTGTTAGGGTGCTTTAAAACAGGCGACTTTGTATGCAATGAGTTGCTTCTTGATCTTCTCAAGTGATTGCTAATTGATGAAACCAATCCACTATTTGCATACTGGGATGTTGAATTTTGGTTGTAATTTGCAGCTTGAGACACCGGAGGTACATTAATATTTCCCCTCATATAATCAGATAAGTCAATAGTTTTACTTCTTTGTCTTCCATTCTTTTTCCCTAAAGATATTGTCGTTTTGTTGGGTGAAATGCCATTTTTTATTTCAATAGAGCTTGACCTCGAATGCATTCTTGATTTACTATAATCGGGCAAAGGTGGCTGAGAGTTTGAAAAGCGCGTCGATGAGGACATCGAGAGGTTTGTTACTCTTCTTGTCGCTGCATAACCGCCATAATTAGAGCTTGCTGATGAGTTGGAATTCACACGAGATAGAACCGGTCGTACCTGAGGAGTTCCGGAGACATTTTGATCCCTTTTGATATACTCTCCACTAGTTTTCTTTCCGCTATACGTCGAAGAATTTGATGACTTCGTAAAGTATATATCATTTGAATTTGTTTTCCATTCATAATCCGTCTCAGTGAGAAAACGGTTTATCTCTTGAGTATTGGAGTTAATATTCGAATGGCTCCTCGAATGGCGTTGATAGCTGGAGACAGATTTAAAATGTAATTCCGGTATGCTCATTTTATGTTTTAAAATTCGCAGTTTGCTGTGCTTTGTTGGATTATATGGTGTCGAGGCCTGGTTAGAGTCAGTAGTATCACTTTCCTCCCCACTACTGAGATCATCCTTGTCTTCTTCGCCAATGGCATTCAGCGACGACACAGGAGGGATGCTGTTGTCGTATTGAATCAGATGACTAAAAAAAGGGTTATTAGAGGGTGATGACGGTATATCTTCGGTAGGAGTGGTATCACCTATTGCTGTCCCTGTCCCTGCAACTGGAACAGCGTCGTTTGAAGTCGTGTGACCCTTTCGGCTCCATTTTGTATGAAACTTGGACTTCGACTTCACTGAATGCTTTGTTGATTGGTTGATCTTTTCATTTTGAGGGCTGTTGACGTTGTTGACATCACTTAATTCACTAGAGATGGCAGACCCCTGAGTGTTTTGAAACAGCTTCAGTTTTATCAATGTTGCCAATGAGTGATTCATAGTATCTGATGGTAAATCGTTGTTTCAGCCACAAATCAACATGTATTTGGCTACTTCCTGATAATGCAGTTGAGGCTAAAAGAAAAATATGATATCCGAGTTGGTAGTTAAGACAGCTGGAGTGTTGTCCCTTTTGATGGGGGAAGTTACGCTGACCCCTCCGTAACCGTTCCGATGGAGTCGCGTTGAAATATTTCCAGTAGGGCTAATACAAGAGCACGAAGTACTCAAAAATAGTAGTTTTGGAATTCGAGATGTATATTATACACTTAAAGTCCCTTTTTCAATGTTAGTTTTCACAGTTCCTTTGTCCTCTGCTGTTTCTCCTTTACTGTATAGTTATATTTATACGGCAACAGACAGAAAAAAAACTCAGATGCTAATACTCAACCCTGCAAAAAGAGCACCTATTCTTGCCACAGGAGTTTAGATAGTCTGTCTCTTTTCTTCAGAACAGTTGTTTGGAATGAAAAGCCAAAGTTTTGTTCTTATAGTCGAAAGAAAAGAATTTCTACTTGGAGACTCCTTTCTTGAAACTACGGGGTACCAAGTAAAAATATAGCCGAGATACAGCGACACAAATATTTTAATTTGACGCTACAAGAAAGGATATTAATTGATCTTCTTTATCGAAACAATGTAAATTATCCCACTCGACTATTGATTTCGTACAATTTTTCAGTCTTTCATCCCTTGTCCTTTTGCTACTCGTTTATATGCAAATAAGGTAATATAGAAAACTGGCGGCTAGAAACCCTACTGTAGATATTCAAGCCCTAAAAGAAAGGCCTCCAGCATATCGAATATCTTACCCGGCTCTAGGAAAA